>VXBP01008836.1:7180-123877 GCA_013400115.1 Rhinopomastus cyanomelas
TAGAATAGGAGTAGAGTAGAGTAGAATAGGAGTAGAGTAGAGTAGAATAGGAGTAGAGTAGAGTAGAATAGGAGTAGAGTAGAGTAGAATAGGAGTAGAGTAGAATAGAGTAGAATTTCAGTTGGACGTGACCTACAACAATCATAGAATCATTAGGGATTGGAATGGACCTCGAAAGATCATCTACTCCAATCCCCCTGCAACAGCAGGATCACCTAGACAATCATCTAGTCCAACTGTTTGACCTGTTCAAGGGTGACCAACAGTGTAAAGTGAAAAGTTAAAGACACTGTCCAAATGCTTCTTAAACACTGTCAGACTTGATGTTCCTATGCAACTGTTTTGCTACTAGCTATTGCAAAAAATACGTCTCCAAATATTTAATACTTACTAAAATCTGAAATATTAGGAAAAATCCTGCACATTTTTAAAAGCTAAACATGGAACCTATACACATGAACAGTTATATTGAGCGAATCTTTAGCAGAAAATATGTTGTGTACTTCAGCTTACCCCTGCGTACTTTATCTGGAGTGAAACATGATGACCTTCCAATCCCTAATGATTCTATGATTCTGTGACCACTACCACAATTAAGTAGTTTACTGGAACAGGTTTGTGCAGCTACACTGCTAGTAACAGATTTGGCTGTTTCCTTGCAGCCCTTTCGCCTACACCACTTTCTTTGACAGCTGTGCTCTCCTCCAAAGTTTTATTCAGTGAGTGCTGCCAGCTGGGAGCACAGGTTGATTTCCTTCCCGCTTTTAGGATGGCATTTGCAGTTGTCAGTGAGGTTCCAGACTGGGGCAGGTTGGAGGGGCAGCAGAATGTAGGATTATGTTGCAGCCCTGTACATGTATTTGTATAAGGGAGCAAAAAACCTGGACAGGCTTTGTTTGGGGTGTATGGCTGTTACCCTTTCTCGGCAGCCGTGTCTGTGCTTCATCTCAGTTTTGTCATACCACCTTTACACCAGCTTACTCTTGCACTTTCTTAGAAATTCTCTTCTGAGACTGTGCTGCAGCGTTTGTGTCACGTTCTGTGTAGCAGGGTGAGTTAATTAAACAAGAAAGTCCAGGTTTGGTTTCAAAAGCAAAAGAGAGCTGCTTTTTGTGCACTAACGTTTCTGAATGCCTGAGCTTAAAATTCAGGTATCACATCCCTTAGCCTCAGCGAAGGACACTTACTTAATCATTTGGAATGAAATACAATGCAAACTAAGTAAATGCAATATCAGGGATTAAAATATTGCTTACACATTTGTATAGTGGAAGTATTCTTGGGGCCTTTAATTTTGTGCTGGCCTTGGCTCTGTTTTCTGCAGTGGCCCACTGCCATCTTGGAATGGCACCAGGTAATAGCGAAAGCTTTCTTGTATTTTGCCTACTGAAGCTGGGGGGAAAAAAGAAATTGCAAAAAACCAGCAGAAGACAGCAGAACACTACAGTTGTGTGTTCCCATAGCCCTGTTTTCTGTCTGTGCTGTGCTTCTTGCAGCCATGCAAAACCTCACTGAAAAAGTCGCGTGACGCCAGGCTTCCAAAACTGGCAGCCAGGAAGTGCAGAAGGTGGGGCTGCGCACAGCAGCGCGATTGTTCCGCCTGCGCATGCGGAACGTTTGGGACAAGGCTGATAAGAAACATCCCCTTGGAACGTACTGTGTACACCTCTGTCTGGCTGAGACATGGAAAGATTTTCCTTAGGAAAGACACACATTCAGCTCCCAAAAGTCTGCTGTAGGTTAGTGACTTCCAGAAGTTACAGCTTTACAGCACGAGCTAATCTCCTAAGAGGAAAAGGCACACACTAAAGAATTTAGTAACTTTAGTAGTTTAGTTTTCTGAGTTTGGGGACTGACCTGTTGGAGAGTAGTTTAGGAGAAAGGCACCTGGGGGTCCTGGTGGACAGCAGGATGACCATGAGCCAGCAATGTGCTCTTGTGGCCAAGAGGGCCAACAGCATCCTGGGGTGGATCAGAAGCGGGGTGGTTAGCAGATCAAGAGAGGTTCTTCTCCCTCTCTACTCTGCCCTAGTGAGACCACATCTGGAGTGTTGTGTCCAGTTCTGGGCTCCTCAGTTCAAGAGGGATGTGGAGCTGCTGGAGAGGGTCCAGCGTAGGGCAACGAGGATGATAAAGGAGGTGGAGCACCTCCCTTATGAGGAGAGATTGAGGGAGCTGGGTCTTTTTAGCTTGGGAAAGAGGAGACTAGGGGTGACCTCATTAATGTCTATAAATATGTGAAGGGGGGGTGTCAGGAGGATGGAGCCAGGATCTTCTCAGTGTCATCTAGTTATAGGACAAGGGGCAATGGGTGTGAGCTGGAAAATAGGATGTTCCACATAAGTATGAGAAGGAACTTCTTCACAGTGAGGGTGACAGAGCACTGGAACAGGCTGCCCAGGGAGGTTGTGGAGTCTCCTTCACTGGAGACGTTTAAGACCTGTCCTGTGTGACTTGGTCTAGGTGATCCTGCTTTGGCAGGGGGATTCTATGATTCTGTGAAGCCATTCTGCTTATTGTAGCCACAAGCCTTTGTTACATCTTTCAGCTTCAGCACCTTCCTAAGTTTTTCTTTGTGAGAATGTGGAAGAGCAGTCAGCAGTCGAATGTCTGCTCCAAAAACCCTGGAAAGTCAGCAGAAAAGCATTTGTTGACTTTAGTGGATTGAGATTAAGTCCAGAATAAATATCTAATGATACTAAAACACTTGCTTTTTCTGAAGTATTGGGGAAGGACTTTGTATGCAAAAGCTTTGTTTCTGATTACCTGCACTCTTGCAAAAGAAGGCCTCCTGCTACAGGTGCCCAGTTAATCCCAGTTGTGCTTATAGCATTGCACACTGAAGGAGATGAGTGATATGCAAAATGTGGGTTTGCTCTTGCCAAAAGCTTTTTCCTCACCCTGACAGCTACTCCCCAAGCTTTCAGATCACTAGATCTGGAAGGCAGACCCGAAGTAAGACTTTCTGCTGGGTTTTCCCCTATGCATGACCTTTGCTGCTGCTCAGTCAAAACATTTTAACATGCACCTGCCATATGTAAGAATAGGGCAGTTGCCACTGTTGCTCTTGGTTGTTCCACAAGGGCAAGACTAAAGCATTTGTCCTCCCACTAAACTGGTGATGAAAGAAATGCTTTAACAGCAGTTTAAATCGTAAACTATAAACTTGCAGAACTTCAGTGTACAACAAAGTCCTGGGTGAGGTCCAGGGATCTAAACTCCACGTCAGCTCACAATTGTGTAATCTGGATTTTAGTAGAGAACTTCTATTTAATACAAGAACAAAGCACTCAACATTTGGAACGACTTGTACTGCTGATATTTATATATGCGCAGTTTTATACTTACTATAAAAAGTTACACTTCAAGAAGTTCTCGAGCCCCTATTATTATGTGCATATAAATATGAAGCTAGGTCTGTGTCCAAGTTTCCTAACTGCCCAAACTCAGCCAGTCTCACAGTGTGCAAGCCACAAAAGCTCGGACTGAGCCTAGCTTCTTCCTGATGTTGAGCCTGAAAGCTTTTCACCACGTAGTGCGGAAAAAGTTAATAGCAAGCCCCAGGGATACGAGGCTGAAAGGCAGAAAGCAGCAGCTGAGCAGTGGCAAGGATCAGCTTCTTAAGCTGCCTTTCCATTGCAATTAACTGCATGCCAAATCTCAGCCAAATGGTGGCTGATAGCAGAGATGAAGTTTAACCTGTTTGACTTTGCGCTGAAAGGGACCGGCGCCACAGGTAGCCTCACTTACATGAAGTACAGGCGCAAGATTTAACAAGCTACTACTTGTCAGCTCTTAATTAGCAGCTCCCATCAGAGCAGCAGCACCCAACGCAGCACCGTCTGCTTCAGTGCAAAGTCCAATTCATTAGTTAAATTTTCAGAAGCATCGTATTTTGCTTGGACTATGGTATTTAACAGCTAGACCATGGTGAGATTTAACTACCTTTCACTTGTAGGGTAGACCTGCTTGTCTGTAGGGAGAGCTTGTAGCTAAACTTAGTACCCGATAGTATCTGCTAAATTGGATGCAAGCAGCAGGTCAGGAGGTTCCTTGGACTAAATCCCTAGACATGCTGCAAGGTGATTTTGGTTTATTTTGTCTTTCAGTGCTGATTTCCATACCCACTGCTCTGCAACAGGCAGCTGTACAGCATTTGATCTGGCCAAGCGTGTGTCTAACAGCCAGGAGCTGTGCTGTTTTGACAGTGAGCCTGGTTTGCCGCTGCAGTACCATTGTCACTGCACGGCGTGGCACTGGGCTTTGAGAAGATGACCCGTGCTGTGTGTGTTCACAGATAAAGCACGTTTGGTGGAGGCTGCCTGAAAGAAATGTGGGTAACATTTAGCTCTTGAGGAAAGTTGTTTACAATAAAATGGTGTGCTTGGTAGACTTTTGGAAATGTTGGAAATAGGACATTGAAGAGGCTTTTAAAATATAAGATGTAGTAAAACCTTACTCAGATTGCACTGGAAATTGGAAGCTGAGAAGATAAATGTCTTGCTTTGGGCCCTATGTAAGTGAGCACCTCATGGAAGTGTGTGAGTTGGCATATAGCTGCATAAAACTTGAAAATACTTACGTTCTGCAGGTCCCGTGGACATCTACAAGACCAAGGACACAGCCTACTAATAGAAATTCTTAGATTTTTACCCACCTTTTGTTTGCCAAGCTTTCTCCAAGTAGCTGCATCCTACCAAAACCATAAACTGCCAAGACCGTGACAGAAAGGCATGAAGTGAGTGTTTTTGTATGGACAGGAGACACCATTTAGCTAGGCAAGCATGACAGCCAGCGACTCCACAAGCAGGAATTCAGTGTTTACTTCAGGTTTTAATTTTCCTTTGCAAGACATTGAAACGAACACAGTTACAAAAGATGGAGGTGGGAAACACCTTCAAGCCTTTATATGTAAAATGTACATTTCAGTGTTGTGGCTTTAAAGAAAGTGAGTGGAGCCCTGACTTCTTGAAAGCACTGCATGGATGAATCAGCCTCCTTTGGTATTTAAACTCTAAGCCATAGATTCTAACACATGCACAGTTGATGTTTATGGTTGTTCCTTTGCGTGTGTGTCTGTGTGTGTGTGCACCCATGCGTAAGCAAGTAATCAGGAATGATAAATAAAGATTTTAAAATCTCATATATCTCCTATTAAACTTTAAACTATGATCTCTGTGAGTAAGTTCTGCATGTTGAAGCACTGGGAGCATTTTCTGTTGCTTCGATGTAGCCCTACAAAGCATTTTATGAAGTATTAATGGTTTCATACATGTTATTTTTGAAGATTTTTTTAATAATACAGAAAATGGCCTCTATTTTTGAAGGAATGCAGTGAGTAGACTGTTGTGGTTAGGTTTACTGTGGAGGAAGAGTGACTGCAAGGAGCAGCAAGGAATCATGGAATTGTTTGTGTTAGAAAAGACCTTCAAGATTGTCGAGTCCAACCATTAACCCACTGTACCAAGCCCTATGCTAAACCCCGTCTCTAAGCTCCAGATCAGACCAACTTTTAAATACACCACAACCATTTATTGGCAATGAGAAAGGCTCAGTGTTGTTTCTGTGCTATGGGGAAGAGCCGTGTCACCGCCCCTGTGGGCAGTGCTGGGGAGCAGGGGCCAGCCACAGGGGAGCAGTTGGGAAGGATGAGTATCTCCTCCTGGATCCTCACATGTGGACGTGTGAGAGCCTCTGTGTCCACCCTCTTGATAACTGTTTGTAGAGAGCTAGCAGGGATTGGTTTTGTACTTATTTATCTTCCAGTCACTTTTTAAAAGGTTTCACATTTTGCTAACCTTTTTAAAAATGTATTTTACAGGGCTATTTCCCTTCATTCAGTTCCACAAATAATCATGTTTCTCTCATAGCCGTGGAGTGTATTTGTCCCTTCGTGGCCAAACGTTCTGTGACGTGAATGCAGAGGTGCTCACGGGGACATAGTGCTTTTTCTGACTATTCCCAACAGAGCCTTTCTGCCTCTGAATGTTTCCTAGCCGATGCTGCCTACCCACTGTCACTCTGAGTTCTGTCTCTGTCACATTCCATCTTATCCTTCCATTCCAGTTGTATTCTTGGCCATTGTTTACTGGGACATCCATCCTGTCGCCCTTGCTTTAAATCCCAGAGGAAAGAGGTTTCTAAAGCAGAAACATGGGGCTGATGTGGGACCGGACCGTGTCTCAGGGAGCACCGCTCAGTTGTGCCCCTCCCAGCTCTCTCCAGCAGCCAGAGGTGCCTCGTGCGCCTGGACGCACACACATCACTGAATCTTCTTCTTAATTCTTTTGCCTTTTTAAGTTTTCTTTACATTTATTTCTTACATGGACTATGTGGTCTGGAGCGTAACACTGCTAAGGAGTTCTTCTTAATAACAGAACGTTGCCAATCACTTCATTTTACCTGTAGGGCAGGTGAGCGGTGGTGGGCAAATAGCGAGTCTGGAACTTGGACAAGGACAGGACAATGGACTTGAGAAACACATAAGCTGTAACTGGTGGAATACTCAGACCTCTTGAAGTCTTTCCAACTTTGAGAGGAAGACACTTGCAGTGCTTAAATTCCCCTCTTGAACACGGCACAGATGCCGTTGTGGCTTTATGTTTTATACCTGTTGTTTGGGGCTGCCGGAGTTACTCTTGCGCTGGTGACGAAAGCTGTGTGCGTAGCGCAGAGTTCATTTTGAGGACAGCTCCAACATACAGTTAGAGGCCTCAGTGGCGGTGATCAATCACTCATTTTCTTCATTGTGAAAGTGGTGGCACTAGAAGAAAGTTATTTAGTGATCAAAATGCATCGTTAAGCTTTTAAAAAGGGATTCTGTGCCTGTAGTAGGGCTGTAGGCGATTTATGGCTTGTCTGTACTCATTGCCTCGAGCTTCTGGAAAATTTGTAAACAAAGCCAGATGCTCATTATGTTCCCGTTCAGGGTTGATTAGATGGGTAAATGCCATCAGAAGCACTTTGGTCCTGTTGGGTTTTAGCATGTTACAGAAGATGGACTTGCTCCAATACGTTTTTTAGGTGGTTCTCACCCATGAAAATACACTCCTAGTTTCTGCTCAGATCGTGCAGTTTTTAAAACTAGTTGTAAATGGCAACACCGTGAAAGTAATACTCTGGGAACTACACTGTGTACTAAACTGTGGGCCCAGGTGTTTTGTTATGTCAGAGGCCATGGTCACACCATGTGGTGTGGTCAAGCACCACTTGCCCTTTGTAAGGGTCATGGGCAACGCAGGAGGCTGTGGAGGCTTCAGGATAGGGTACGTTCTGCTCTCTAATGAATGTTACAGAACTGACATTTAACCGAGTGACTTCTGATAACTAGTTTGTTTGCTGTTGATTTGATAATTTTTACTGCTTGCCTCTTGTCTTCTGTGTAGATTGTGTGGTGTGAAAGGAGCTCTTGTAAATGACTTCTTTTTCTTTTACTGCTCTTTAAGCATTAGAAAACGCACCGCTGATTGAATTGCTATAGGTTAACAACATCTTTATGGCCACCGTGTTTATTGCACTGCGATCATCATGTAATCCACTGGATAATTCATGATTAACTTCTTGGTGTATTTCTGTTTTAATTCATCAGCTGCAGCTGACCAAGTAAACAGGTCATGGCACGCTTAACGAAGAGACGACAGGCAGATACAAAGGCTATCCAGCATCTTTGGGCAGCTATAGAAATAATCCGGAACCAGAAGCAAATCGCTAACATCGACCGTATTACAAAGTAAGTGACCCATTCCGAAACAAGTCTTGCTGAGGGGGAAGTTTGATGCTGTGAAAAAGCTTCGGGAAAGAGACAGTAAATGTTGTGAGAAACTGTGACACACTTCTGTGCGCGTCTGTGTGACTAATCGTTTCATTATTTATAAAAACCTTACAGAATTGAACACCTAAAGATCCCAATGTGAGGTTTGTTCTGTTGAACTGAGATCTTGCCCTGTATTTGTTTTGTATCAGCACCTTCAGGAAATACTCTGTGTTTTCAGTACTTGAACTGAGTTGGTCCTGTCAGAGTTGTGCTTGCTGAGTAGTTTGGTCAAAATAAAGTCAGTATCTGTAACAGTTAAGGAGAAAACAGCAGTAAAGTATTTAGGAAATCTGACTCTTCAGGATAATGTTACAGGCCAGGGGAAAACTCTTTTCCAGAAGACAAATACAAACCTGAAGTGCTAGATTGCTCTAATGAATAAGAAGTCAGAATGCTGAGGTGGACATAGGATTCTTCTCAATGTCATCTAGTGATAGGAGGAGGGGCAGTGGGTGTGAGCAGGAACATAGGAGGCTCCACATCAGTATCAGAAGGAACTTCTTCACAGTGAGGGTGATGGAGCACGGGAACAGGCTGCCCAGGGAGGTTGTGGAGTCTCCTTCACTGGAGATGTTCAGGACCCACCTGGATGTGTTCCTATTTGACCTGGTCTGGGTGATCCTTCTGTGTCAGGGGGATTGGACTAGATGATCTTTCGAGGTCCCTTCCAATCCCTAATGATTCTATGATTCCAAGATGTGGCTGACACCTACGCTTGATGCTATTGCTAATATTAAAATATCCTTCTAAATGTATGAGATGCTGCTTTACGCACAGAGAAATGTGTGTTTTCTTTTCCCACACAGCCAGCAGTGTGCAATAGTGAAACACTTTCTGCAATACTAGAATATTTCCTGAGGTAACTTGGAGTAGCCACTGTAATCAAATGGAAGGAGATTTTGTGCCTCTTTGCTTTGCCTGCATTTCCAGGCTAACATGTCACACTTGTCAAAGTAATCAATATGAATAATTTAAAAGAGAAAAAGTGACCAGTTGGCAGCTTTTCAGTTGCCAGAACCAATGTGAACTGTTAATGAGGACAGAGAACGCTGAAACGGAGAGTTATAAAAAGTGCAGGTGACTACCAAATTGAAAATCTTTGTCATTGGTCCACTGACCGAGCTTGGAAGCTCTGGGTAGGACTGAAAGGAAGAAACTGTCTTCCTGAGTGGAAGACACGTAGCAGTTAGGTTCTCCATACACAGAGAACAACAAACAGGAGAAAGAAAAGGCAGTGGTGATGTGTAGCTGGCTCCTGCAACAAAGGAAGACACCATCAAACTGAAAAGCATCTCCCCAAAAGTACAGAGGTACTAAGAGGTTCTAAGCCTGAGAGGAAGATTGTATTTTAGGGAATTTTGGTTTTAAGGTTGCACTTGAGTTTCAGAATGCTCTAAAGCACACATTTGCATCATGTCTCCAAGGAGATAAGCGGGTTAACTAATGCTGTGCACTTCCCATCTTAACATTTCAAACTGCTTGCTCCAGGCCATATATTAGCTGAGTTTGTTAGCTACTTGTGCTCTTTTTGTAGGTAATAAAAGGAGACAGGCACATCTAGCTGGGGACTCATCCCACTCTTAGGAGAGGTGCCTATTTTGAGGTAGTGTGAATAACATTTGTCTGAGTAAAGTTAGGTAAGACAGACCTTACCATTGCAAACAAGACTGAGAAAACAAATAATTAAATCCTAGAAAAAGAAGTACTGCTCGTGGTAACTGAAGGGTAGTTTGATTCTTTTTAAAAACAGTCTGGATCCAGATTTTGTGACTCATCTCTCATCAGAAGAAAAATAAGTTAATAAGCAGAAATGCAAGAGAAGCAGCCTCGGTGCTTTGAGAAAGATGTGCAAGGTGTTAGCGGTGAAGTGTAATCTGAAAAGCACCTGGATGTTGTAAATGGTCCACGTGCACATCAGTGACGAGAGTGATAGTGCATGGTGCTTTTGATGACATAACTTTTGACAGGGAAAATATAAAGACCTTTGCGTTGCTTTATCGTAGCAGCCATTGATGAACACGCACAGATGACTTAGTAAATGGATGCGCTTATTACATAAGATTCGAGATAAAGCTCCCCAAGTAGCGCTGCGTCAGAACATCTCTTCTCTTGACAACTAGCAGCTGATTTACTCGTCCAGGCTTAAAGATCATTTGGTCAAGTAAGACTGCTGTTCCTTAAAGGATCAGTCAGTGTCTGGGCACACAGGCAAAAGGGTGAATTGTAAGAAAAGCCAAAACCAAGCAGTGGTCAGAAGCGACAGTTGTGAGCATATGTGCCTAAGCTAAAGGGAGGGCTCTTACGTGTGGATTAGTCATGTTTTGGAAGTGTTCCTGCCTCTTGGGGTTGACTCAAAGAGCGGCTTTGCGTATCGCCAGTATTCAAAGGAATAACGGCGATGAAATGCGTGGAGGCACGTCTTATTTCTGTGTAAGAACACAGAAATCCAACAAGATAGTATTTTTTATAAGTACCTGTTTAAGGTAAGCGACAGTCATCCTACCGTGTCGTATGTGGGGTGACAAATGCACTTTCAGAGAACTTCACAAGTTGAAAAGATGATTTATGATTTGGTTTGTTTTCACCAGGGTTTGAGGATTCATTTGCTGCTCGAAGGAAGTTGTCCTGTGTATTTCAGGACCTGTTAGCCCAGACACTTTCATAGCAGAATCTGTGTTGCTGCTTTCTTCATCAGACGGTTTGCCCCTTTTAGCAGATCTTCCTTGTTCTCTTTTCTCATGCAAGCTCAGCATGGTTGTTTCCCTCTTGCTAACATGTTCCTGTTTAGCTCACTTAGTTCTTGGTGTTCTGAGGCTTAGGTGCCAAGTAGAAGCCCCTGTACATATCAAAGAGCATTTACTGTCTCTGACTGGTGTGGGAACATTGGTAATGTGAGAAGAGGAATTTTTTCTAAGGATTGTGAACTATTTCAACTCAACATGTAGAAGAGGCACATTTACATAACACATTAAAGTACTAAAATAGAATCACAGAATCATAGAATCATTAGGGATTGGAAGGGACCTCGAAAGATCATCTAGTCCAATCCCTCTGCCACAGCAGGATCCCCCAGACCAAGTCATACAGTTAGTCTGGGTTAGAAGGGACCACAGGATCATCCAGTTCCAACTCCCCTGCCATGGGCAGGGACACCCCACCCAAACTGTTAACTTTGTATGTAACTGTTAAAAAATACCTGGGGTAAAGAAAGACTTCCAGAAGATACTGGCAATGGAAAGTGTGCAAGAAATAAATCCACAGAAATAGCCACGCATTTTCTGTAGAGAACAGAAGAGTAGGAGGAGAGTGTAGGAGGAGCCAAGAGCACTGTAAGCTGCCTCTAATATTATCAGGGAAAACCTATAAGGAAATAGGCTTTTTGATTAAAGATAGGCTAAATGAAGTGTGCTTTGCTATTTAAATTGATTAGGGGAAAAGCCAGAATAGAAAAATACCTGATTAGAAAGCAACTGAAAACTGCCTTACATTGAGGAAAGAGTCACTTGGAAAATTGAATGCTTGAGCTAGAGCCTTAAAGAAATTAGTCACTAAGCTTATTGACTTGTGGTAATTATTTTAGAAAAGTTATTGCAAGTATTAAGAAACAAAGTGCCTGTTTTGGAAGGAATTAAAAATACATGTGTGGGAAAATGGTGAATCACAGAATCACTCTGGTTGGAAAAGACCCCTGCGATCATCGAGTCCAACCATCTACCCTACCTTACAAGTTCACCCCTAAACCAGATCCCTCAACACCTCATCCAAAAGATATTTAAACACATCTAGGGATGGCAACTCAACCACCTCCCTGGGAAGCCCATTCCAGTATCTGATCACCCTTTCTTCTGAATCCCCAGCTAGATACAACACTGTTAATTGGAGTATTATATAAATTCTTAAAAGCATTGGTAGAGGAGAAACCACACTGCACAGACTTGATGCCTCAGCATATTCAAGAAGTCATTCCAGGAAAGGGATTCTGCGGTTCTAGCAGTGATACGCAGCGTTACGTGATAGTTCGAAAGGCACTTGCCATTGGCTGGAGATTCTTCTGTAGCTTCAAAACGAGGTGAAAGGCGGAAAACCAGTACTGCCAGGAAGTAACAGTGGAGTAAACAGAAAGGATTTAGTACTAACAGTGCAAGCTGCCTTTTGAAGAGAACTTTAAAATACATACATCTCTTTCCTGTCTTTATACACAGACCTCAAGTCAATTTATTATAATAATTTAAAGTCTTAAGTACTGGGAATACCTTACATTTCTAAACTACTGCATTACTTAATAACAAGATTATATTTCTAAAAGGTATTTATCAAAAAATATGAATTCTTTTTCTGCCCAGACTGGATGCTGAGATAATCTGACCCTAATACATATATTATTATTATTGTTATCAGTATTATTAGTATTAGTTATGCTGTAAATATGAGTGGAAAAATGGCTTCCAATATCCTGTGAATTCTCTGTCAAGAGTGCAGCCTGACAAATCACTCATTCCTAAGAGAGCGTTAAAAATATCCTTATGCTTTGACTTTCTGGTTTTTTCCTCATTATCTTCCATCTGTTTTGAATTTGGGGCAACCTAAAAAAATGGTTCTATGGAATAAAATGCTTTGAATACACAGGGAAAAAGGCACACACATTTATGTGGAGAGGATAAATTATTGACAGCTAGTTGCTTGGCGGGTTGGTAAGTATTTCTGCACAGATATGGTTTTAAAATTATTGATCTTTGGTTACTCCAGCCTTCCAGTTTCTTGTATAGGTTTTTCTTTGTAATTCCCTTACAGGTAATTGGACTCCTAAGATTTAATTAAGTGTTTACCCTTTTTCTCACAAGGTATTGGTTTTCCTTGGTAGCAGTTTATGAACATTTCATGGTCTCAGTGATTACTTCAGAGTTCATTACCTATTAAGTGAATATTATGAAAACATCCAGTTGGCAAATGCAGCGTTCTAGAACACTGCTTTCAAGGCTTTGTCTTTGTAAGCAGGTAATTGTTCTGATTTCTGAATTACTTCATGAAGACTAATGTCAAGAACCAAAACATCATTCTTTTCTTCCATACTGCCTTCCTCATATGTTATGTTTTGTCTCTCTCTCTTTGATGTGTTTCATGATTTATTTAGTTAATCAGCTTCTCTCCCTGTCTCTTAAGACTCTGTCTATATGGTCTTTGTGTTCTTTGACAGAGAGAGCACTGGCACCATCTGGAGCAGACACACTGAGACCACACCACATTGCCTTGGGCTCGTGGAGTTTTCCTTTGGGCCTGGCATATTCTTTGTTTGTTTTATATGTGTGTGTGGTTCCTCGGTTGTAAGAGCCAAAAATAATACAGCCCACAGCAATACTATTCTTGAAACTTGAAGCTAGAGGCATGATAGTTTGCCATTGGGCATGATGTGCAGGCATCTGAGGACACATAGCATGCTCGAACAGCGTTGGAGTGCCCTTGGCAGAAGGAGCTGATGTTGGCATGTTTTACTTCCATGTTCTCTGTCAGGAGCCAACTAACCTCTCAGCCACACGTTGCCTTTCTCTCAGAAGGAACAAGTTGGCTTTCTCCTGAATGGAGCATGAGGATGGGTTAGTTGGGGAATGAAACCAAATGACCACAGTCCATACAGTTGAGGTTTCCCAACCTATTGAGGGGGGATTAAGCTGATGAAAAGACCATTAGCTGTGATAAAGCTTGTGACGTAATTGTACAGATTTAATTATTCACAAATAGAGCAAACCCTAAGCTATCCATTTCATCTGTCAGAAAGCTGTTTGACATTGTTGATACAAGAAAATGCCTCTTTTTCATCAATAGGTACAAGGGCTCTCATCTTTTTTAACTGGCTTTCAAATGGGATTGTCCTGTACTGGGTCCCTGTATGGTCATAAGCACGTTTCCTGCACTCGTTTTTGTTGCATTCTAATTTAATGCAGATGCAGCTACGTCAGAACATCTAAGAGAAATGAGCAGATCCCAAGCCTGTATAGAGTTGACTCTGTCAGTCCCTCGTTAGCATTGTGTGGGCTGACATTAATCAGCACCGATGGGCTAGCATGCCAGAAGAGAATGACTCGGTATGAAAGATTACTGCAAAATGATGAGATTTTTCTGGTCCCCCAGTCGAGGTGGAGTTGCTAGCAGTTGTAGATTGAGTATGTGACCCTCTCAGTTTGACATTTAGTCCTAGGAGGGGTATTTCTTCTCCAAATATCACACTGAAATTTCTCCAGTCAATCTCTGAGAGCAGTTAAAAGCCTCTCCCATCCATAAATCTGTGTTGGTTGCCTTAGTTCTTTTGCTGTTTCTAGGCTGTCTGCTTGAATAGAAAACAATTTTGAGGAGCACTGATTAAACCCAAGATGAGAATGAGCAATTGGAACAGGTAAAGAACAATCACAAGAGAATATAAATAAGCAAATGAGCAATTTGAATGGATAAAGAATAATCACACAATAAATAAGACTGTTCAATGGCACAAAAAGTGGCAAGAAAAAGATTGTAGGCACCAAGATTCTTTCAGTATTACTTACTCAGAGCTCAGAAACTTGTTAGAGAAACACCTTGCCCCTATTTATAGTATTTTCTATGACAATTTAAATCTTCCCAGTGTTTTGCATGTTGCAGATAAATAGTCATCCCTGAACAAAAATAGAAAGTCATATGAATGATTAGGAGAGCAGTTGAGTCTGGATTCATAACTGGATAATCCTGTTGCTTGACTTGGCGTGAGTAGAAATACTGCAGCTCCTGATAGATCCTGACTGAAATGAAGGCTTAGGGGTGTTTTTTCTGCTCTGTTGGTTTCTTATCCTTTATCATGCCATCCCCCCAAATATCTTATTGTTACTGGAGGTGGGCTTCTCTGAAAACAAGTGTTTGAAGTAAAACATCTTCCTGTTAGGCAGAAGAATGCAGCGATCCTGCTGTGTCAGGGGGTTGGACTAGATGATCTTTTGAGGGTCCTTCCAATCCCTAATGATTCTGTGATTCTATGATTGCTTGAGTCCACTTTTCACTGGTGTTACTGGCTCCTTTTCCACGTCTTTGTGTCATCCTCATGTGTGCTTTGAATGCTACCATACGAAAAGCCTGCTGCATGCTCATCAAATCCAAGTCAGTTGTTCTGTGGTAGATGAGGTTAATACAGAAAGAGATGAACAGGAGAGCTCCCACCCTACCTGTTGGGAAAGGACGAGGAAGAACAGTACGATGAAGAGTTTTTCTGTACTGCTGTGGAGTGTAACACCAGTTTGTAATTAGCAAAGGTGTGAAGTGCGAGATCTTGCAGTGAGACTCGAGATACTGCTTCCTCAGCAGCCCACATGGCTTTGGCTAATGGCAGCCTGTTGGGTGAGTGTTCACCTCTGAGAGCTGAATTCGGTTTGTATTGGATTGGCTTAGATACAGAGATGTGCATTACAGAACACAAACCGAAACGCATCAGCAGGTGATGACAGGGCAGAAAACTTGGATTTCCATGGCTCTTACATACCTCTTGAGTGTTTGCTGGTACAGTTGAGGACAGGGCACTGCTTTCTGTCCAGCTCCACTAGGGCAGGGTCTTTTCCATCTCATAGAATCATTAGGGATTGGAAGGGACCTCAAAAGATCATCTAGTCCAATCCCCCTTCTACTTTCCATCTTCTCTCCCATGATAAATGTCCGTTGTTTCTTTTGGTCCCAGAGCAATGGGGTTTTCTTATATTTTCATAAGACTATTTTTGTATTAAACCAAAAACTAAGTCTAGATTTTTAAAGCTCATAAGTCCTTAGTCCTTGATCAGTGGGGGAAGGGGGGGAGGTCTTATGCACTTATTCAGCAATTTTCTCATCAGTTTGACAAAAGATCATTGCATTAATAAACAATTGCAGAATCTTAACATCCAGATTCACAAAAATGCCAAAAAAGAAGTGAGAAACTAAAGCCTTGTATTTGGTAAGAGCCTTGAGGAGGGCTGATGGTTGTCACTGATTGCACAGGGAATGGTTACAGCGGCACACGTTCACCCATTTTCACCTGTGTCACCTGTAGACACCTACATTTGTCATAGAGCTGTTATCTCTTTGCTTCTGTGGTGCTTGGTCTTTCCTTTGTGGGTTCACAGTGGTTTTCTGGTTTGGTTGTTACGTAACCTTAATATTGCTTTCATTATTTTAACTTTAATATTATAATTATTACTTATACTAGTTGATATTAATGGTCTATTTTAGCAGCAGCTTTTAGACATTTTTAACTAAGGAGGGATGACAGAAAAAATTGTATGCTTTTCATGGGAAAAAGGCTAAAAACAATCTAGTGGTATTTGCTATGAACAGTAAAATCAAAATGAAAATTTTAACTAAAATTAAAATTAGCATTGCTGAATTGGTAGACTTGGTTAAGTGTCATTTTGAGTTTGTAAGGCATATTAATGCATATTAGTAATAACTCCCTTTCCTGTCAAGCTCTTTCATTGATACTGATAATGTCTTCAGTCTGTGTAATGATTCTGTTTAATCACATTAATTAAAATAGTTAAAGAAATTCATGAAAAGAAGTCTAACTACAGTAATCAATGTTGCTTGGGATTTGTTACGAGTAATTGTTCCTACAGTTTGCTACTGAGACACTGTCCTACCACATGGTGGAAAATACTGCTACCTGAATTAGTGGTTCTGCTTCCCAGTGCTGGCTCTCATAAAACCAGTGTAGAAAACTCTTCACCTTGGGACTGACAGAGATTCCTCCCGTCTTGCCACCACTTTTCCTACTTGATGCTAACTGCACGGAATGGAAAGGATGCTGCAGCTCTCTGCGCGGCCGTTTTGTCAGTAGGGCTTCAGCATAAAAGGCTTATTGTTGGGACTAGTGCTTGAGGTGGTCAGAAAGACTAGCTCCTAGACACCTAGTTCCCACAGTTCATTCTGCAAAAAATTATTAGCTAGGTGCTCAGATGTTCTAAAAAATTTTGCTTGATGATTTTTTCTTGTCTTTTCTTAAGAATGCTCTTATTGCTAGTGAGCTAGTGTTCTTGTTATCATCTCAGAGGTCCGTGTTCTTCATTGATTCAGCAGGTGAAGTAATTTCTGGGCTGAGTATGAGTATGACTGCTAAAGAAAATGATTCACACTAACAACACAAGCAGTGGCTATTAACAGCCATGCTCCTTGTTGTTTGCTAATGAGTGCCAACTCATTTAAACTCAGTCATGGTCTAACTCCAGCTGGCAATTCAGCCCCACACAGCCATTCGTGCTCTTCTCTCCAGTGGGTTGGGGGAGAGGATGGAAGAGTAACAGGGTGAAAACTCATTGGTTGAGATGAAGGCAGTGTAATAAGTAAAGCCAAAGCTGTGCACCCAGTCAAAGCCAAACAGGGAATTCATTCCCCACTTCCCATGGGCTGGTCACATTCAGCCATCTCCAGGAAAGACGGGCTCCATCACAGATAATGGTGACTGGGAAGACAAATGGCAGCACCCCAAACATCACCCCTTCCTCCTTCTTCCTGCAGATTTATGCACTGAGCATGCCTGGGATATCCCTTTGGTTAGGTGGGGTGACCTGTCCCAGCTGTGCTTTCTCCCACTCCTTGTGCACCCCCGTGATTCTCACCAGTGAGAAGGGCTCACGTGAGAAGAATAAAAGTTCTTGACTCTGTGTAAACTCTGCTCAGCAGCAACCAAAAGGTCCCTGTGCTGTCAACACTATTTCCAGCACAAATCCAAGGCACAGCCCCATAACAGCTGCAAGGAGGAAAAGTAACTCCCAGTCAAAACCAGCACGCTCTCCTTACTGAGTCTTAATATAAAAACTCTGATGTTCAATACTGAATTTTATTTTCTTAGGTAATACATGCAAACTGTGGACTCCAGTATAAATATTGAGAAGAAAAGTGATGAAAATGCCTCTCTGTTGTCTAAAACAAAAATGAGTGTTTTCTTGTACTTCATACTCCTACTGATACTCGTGTTGAAGTTGTGTAAGTTACAGAGAAAGACACACAGCAGACTATTCCTAATTACTAGAGGAAAAGCAATTTACTTCTTTATGATTTTTTTTTTGCTTGAATTATAACATCTTTATGGTTTTTGAAAGTGAAACTTCTACCCTGCATTTGGTTTCTTTGCTGTAAATAAGTGTGGCTTTGGAACAGAAGTAAAAGATTAAAGTGCGTGTGACACGGCCCTTTAACAGGTTGCTGTCTGGCCTGAAGTGCTCATCAAGGCTTTCTCTGTAATCAGTGGAGAGAGAATGATCTCCAAAGCCCTGCTCATCTATTCTAGGCTGCAGTTTCATATTTCCATTCAAATAAACAATATCATCACCAAAAGCAGCAGCCTGGCCCTGATGGCTTTTCCAGCCATTGTGCTGTTCCCTAGCTGGTAATTAGGTGAACATTTCTATGACAGTGTGATGACTTTGAAACTCAGCCAGGCTAGAGCTAATCTGACAAAAAAAAGAGTTTTGTTCCTTTTAACCCAGATAAGAATGGAAATTAAATTAGATAGAAAACGCTAAACAACCGAATCATAAAAGCACTTTTTTTAAAAGCATATTTTGGATGGAGATCCTTAATATGAGCTAACTAAGTAGTTTGTCTACAAGGTATTAGCTAGGATGGTAAATTCTGACAAGCAAGTATTACCTGTTTGTCTCTTCAGAACATGCACAGTGGCTCTGCCTTTGCAGCAGCAGCTGTGCATCTGCACATCACACCTGTGAACCACTGGTGCTCACTGCACGTGCATGGCTGTTGTCATCAGCATCACGTACATCAGGTTGGAAAAATGGGAGTAGAATCACAGAATCATAGAATCATTAGGGATTGGAAGGGACCTCGACAGATCTTCTAGTCCAATCCCCCTGCCACAGCAGGATCACCCAGACCAAGTCACACAGGAACACATCCAGGCAGGTCTTAAACATCTCCAGTGAAGGAGACTTCACAACTTTGTTTTTAATATAAGTTCCTCCTTAGAAAGGGGGTAGTAGTTCTGAAATGGAGGTTTTTGTAGATAAGGGCTGAAGAGCTTGGCACCTTAATTACTTGCTATTCACAGTGGTATTAGTGGGTTACACAAGCTTAAGTCTTGAGTGAAGTTGTATGAATAAGAATTTAAATTGTCAAAACAGGGAATTACCTGCGTTAAAACTACCATGTTTTCCAGAGAGATAACCCTGTTGATTAACATTACAGGGAACTCTGTGGTGCCTGGGGTATCTACAACCCCACAAACAAGCAGCAGCAGAAGCATCCGGAGTTTCACTGAGCCACTGGATATCCCTGTTTGACTATGATGTTTATGGACTCTCTTTGCTTTAGAAAGCACTGCACAAAATTAGATCCTGTGTCCGTGCACATGCTATATCCCAGACTATGAAGGAGAGATGAAACCGCTTTGAAAAAACCAATTCCTACTTAGCTTATGAGTCTGACTTCAAAATTAATGTAGCAGCTACTGATGTCAAAGGGAAAAGAAAAGTCATCATTTCTCTGTAATTCAGTTGCTCTGTGTCCTCAGCTTGGAGTTTCAGACTGCACAAAAAGCAGGTCTCATGAGCAGTGTTTGAGGGCGCAGGCAGCAGCGCGCTCTGTGCAGTGGGCTGCCCGTACCTGAAGTGCTCTGAAACCACTTCCAGCCTTTTGTACATCCCTCTTGGTGAAGTGCTGTGCTTTGGTCGTCTTTGTCTTAGTGAATGACATCCCTAACCAAAACATCAAAAACTATATACATATCAAAAAGTATCTCTGAAAACAGAAACCTGCTGCTTTGTTCCTGCTGTAAAGAGCGCTCCTTTCTCTGTGTGTCTGTACTGTCTTCAGCTCTCAGACCAGCTCTCTGTTTCTGGCAAGAAGGGAATTTATATTTCAGATGTATTGTTTGGAAATACAAATACCCAGAATGTTTAGCTTGTATTTTGTCAAAGTCGATTTGTACCACTGTGCCACATCTGGAGGCAGTATGCAGCCTGTGCTTTAGAGTGAAGACCTTGAGATGCAGCTGTGGGTGCCAGTCTTCATCTGGCTCTCTACCAGAATGGATTGCTGAGATTTGAGCCCAGGTGTATTAAGTTCTTCTGCCCTGTGGCTGTATTTGTTAAAAAAACATAAATCACAGCCATCTCTTCCACTTCCACTTTCAGTATGATAAGGTGACCGATTATTTGTAAATTAAAAGAATTATAAGCATAAGCCTTCTATAAAACTGCTGTCATACCCTGAATGATGCAAAAGGCATCATTTCACAGTCAGGGTGACAGAGCAGCAGAACAGGCTGCCCAGGGGGGTTGTGGAGTCTCCTTCACTGGAGACTAACACCTGCCTGGGTATGTTCCTGTGTGACTTGGTCTAGGTGGTCCTGCTGTGGCAGGGGGATTGGACTGGATGATCTTGCGAGGTCCCTTCCAACCCCTAATGATTCTATGATTTCTTACCAGAGGTGGGAACACAGTATGACACTCAGAGTAGATTTTTGGCTGCTTTCCCTCTACTTTATGTATTATTCCTTAAGGTCAGCCCCTGAATGTGGGACATTTTCATGTACCTGTAGGTAACATTTAAAGTTAATGGCAGTCTTTCAGCTGAGTATAATGGGATGTGCAGTATTTTATCAGATCGCAGTTGTGGGATGGGGCTGTGCGTACAGGGAAAGCCAAAGACCTGTTTCTCCCTGGATGAGTTGCTCAGCAGAGAGTCTGCTGCTGGCAGCAGACTGCTACTTCCCTTCACGTTGTGGAGGGTGGAGACATCCAGTTTGCACAGAGATAATTGATCAGACCAAGATTACAGTGTTTGCTACTAAAGTTAGCATCTACCTACACTTGTCACGCTTCTGTGTTTTATATAAGGCAGCTGTTTTCTTTGCTGCAGTATTTCCCTTTATTCTTTCACAGATAATTGTATTCCAGTATTTTCCTTTTGATGACATCAAGTGGCTGGAAATGCAGTTCTTTAAGAGTACAGAAAAACGGAGGCTTATGGTTTTTATTTCTTTTAAAAACCTGTGTCAACATCCTAAGTAACCTTAGTTCCTTCCTTCCTTAGCCAGCTTTGGTTTTCGGGCCACAGCAGAACTGTGCTAAAGCATTTGCTGCATCTCAGCAGACCACTGTTGCCTTGGAGAGGACTCTGGGAGCAGAGTTAAGCACACAGGAGCGTTCTTGTGTGTCCACAGATCTAAAGCTGTTTGGGACAGGGTTTAGCTTCATGTTGCGTCTTGCACAGCACCAAGCAGGAGGTGTGAGCTGCGTGACAGCTGTGGGCGAAAAGTTCACCATCTGATCCCCTGCAAAGTGCCAGCTACTTCTGTGTCTGTTTTGCTCCCATGGTGATTGCAGCTTCAGAGTCTGCTTCCTCCACACCCCTTAGATCAAAACAAACCTTTTTCTTGAGGTTCAGGTATGTTATGAAGCACATGTATTCCATGTAGACTTTGCAAGAGAGATGTGCTGAGCATTGCCAGCTGGAGAACATGTTGAAGTTTTAGTGTGAATTGCTCATATGCTGCCAGGCTGAAGTGCTTCTGTAATGTCTGCTGTGTATTCTGCAGGCAAGAGATTTAGAGCTAGATTAGGGTACTCTTGTGGTCCAGTTTTGTTTAGCAAAGGGAGCTGGCAAGGTCCAGTTGTCACTTGCTAGTGACATGAGTTATGGGAGCTTTGCAGTTCGTTGCAAGGAGGAAGGGCAGGCACCAGGTTCCCCTGCCGACCAGTCCTTCCTTATAACTGCAGTGTAGCTTAGGTGGGATGTGCAGCAGACAACTGGGTGGCTCCTGGATGCAGTGAGGCCTCTGAGAACTACCCACGTTCACACCTTGAGCTGTCCTGACCCATTGGGCTGCTCCTGTGGTATCTGAGAGGTATTCAAGGTTTTAGGATGGATAGCAAGTGTAAGATGTCTGAAAAGAAGAATGCAATTATATTTATTGTTGCTAAACATGACTGCTGCTCACCTGCAGCCCCAAACATGTTTTAAATTGTTGTTTCACATGTTTTGGTCTTTGGTATGTTAAACACAGATGAGCATGCACATATGCATACAGCCACAGAGCTAGTCATGACTATGCTCCGTTGTTCTGCTCTAAGTGTTTTCTTAGTAGTAGCCATGTGTTCACCTGATTCTGCTGGCAGTAGGTATCTTGTTCCTGATGGTGTGGCAGTGCTGAGATTTGTTTAGCCTGGTAATGAACAGCTTACATGCTGAAGGTGTTTATCCTTTGCTTTCCACGTGGTGCTGCAGTAATGGGACACATGCTTTAGTAGGCTATTGGAACTTGATGGCAAAAACTGTAGTTCCCTAGATTTGCTAGATTCTTCTGAGCTAATGTCAAGTTTTGCACTGCCTGCTTATGAATGAAGAAAATAGTGATCTGCAGGTACTGCAGTGTAGAGCAGCAGTGCAGTTGCTTCTGTATCCTGCACACAGGCAGCCTCCCTTGGCGACACGTGGAATTTAACTTGCAGATTATCAGGCCAAACCTCTTCTAGTCATCAGACCAGCCCTCATTTTATATAGCAGGGATTAGCACCGGTCAACTGTGTTTTGAGATGGCTGTCTCAGCCCGTGTCAGATGAAGGCTGGGTTGCTGATCTAGGGGATTTCACGTGGTCCCTGTGCCGTATTCGAACCCGTACAACAGTGTATTTGCTTTAATTCTCGTGGTGGGCTCCTAATAGCAGTAAGAAGGGATTGTATTACCTTTCCCAATCTGTTGATATGGAGGACTGGGCAGGAGCACAACAGACCAGTCTTGCTCAGCCCCCTGTGTCCGAGGTAAGGCTAATCAGCTTTTGTTGAAAACAGCAGTGAGGCATTGCCTTATCTCTCTTACTTGTTCTTTAACTTCTTGGTGCCAGATGCTTCAGCACATGCGGTGCCAGGGAAGGTCTCGTGCTTCCTGGACTAGTTGTGTCACTTCTGCACAAAGGCATTTGAACATTGTTTTTCCCTAACCCAGTAATGAGTCTGATGTGGTGGTTGGGACTCCCAAGCATCCTGCTTGCTGTCTCTGGGCTGGAGTTTAACTTATTTTGTGTTTCCAGCTTATTTCAAATGTTGTGGCAGTTTTTCACATGTCATTGTGAAAGGACTGTAACTGTCTTCTGGTTCAAATCCGGTGCCTTAACCACTTCCTAGTTTAGCTGTTGTCCTTCTGGCTGTAAAGAATCAAGACAGGATTCCATCCAGACCCTACCAGTGTTGTCTCGCAGTCTTTGTGACTGTCTAGCCATGTATGCTTCACAGATTTTAATATAAGTAAAAACTGGGGGGGAGAGGGCTCTTTCCTAGCAGCTGTTCTGCTTTGCAAAATAAAAACATGCTAAAAACATTCTCTCAGTATGTGTGTGGTTTCCTGTGAAAGCTGATAGCTTTTAATTTTAAAAAATGGAAGTCATAGTCCTAGTGTGTCTGCAGACTGCACAGCCTGAACATTGGCTAAAGTATTCTTCAGAAGGCCACTGGGGATTTATTACTCCCCATTTGCTGCTGGAGAAAATGAGGAGATTGTTTAGTTGGTGGCAGTACTTCCAGTGTACTTGAGAACCCAGATGGGACTTGAGAGAGGGGGGATTGTGAGCCTCGTGCTCCTTCTCACTGGTGTAAACCCTGCCTCTGCTGGAACGTGGGGTGAACCTCTTGGCTGATTAGAGTGCCTCTGAGGCTTTTTGGTCTGTATTATACATCTCTTCTGTTCAGAGGAGTGAGTGAGAAGCAATCACAAGGCATGTGGCTTACATTGGAGAGTTCTGTTGTACCGTGTTTCTTCTGCGGTGTAAAACATGGGGTTCCTTCAGCAGGATGGTTCTGGCCCTGAGTTAGCCCTTAGCAACCTATTGTATAGCCAAGAGAAGTCACTCCCGTGCTCAGCACCTCATTTATTCTGCCAGTGAGATGAGAAGAATGATAGTTGGTTCCTATGCTGTGTATTTTGAGACATGTTAAGTTCCTGAAGAAACTGAAGAAGACGTGAATTCTGTGGCTGTTGATGGGGACTTTGCTAGTACAGAGTTAAAATTGAAATCTGTGGAAAAACTAATGAAGTCACTAAATATTGACAAAGATAATTGGCACTTAAAAAGGGTTGTTGCTCTTGCATAAACCTGGGCATTTGTGCACAGCCATGAGATACCTGTCACACGAATATCTAAACAATTTTGCTGTTTTACCCGTTTCAGGCAGTTTCAAAGTGCCATTACTTTCTGCCACAGCAAACTAACAGCGTTCACTCACACTCTGTTGGAAGGTGAAGTGATAGGTTTGAGGCTCTGCCTGCCTGAGACCTCCTGGGAATTCAGAAAACTTGGAAAACTCCTCTGTAGCATTTAGCATCCCTTAAACAGGTTCTCAGGTTTTGTTTTGTGCAGAAGCAGAGAGAGATCACGTTGGGCAGATGATCCACTGAGTGCGATACAGAACTGACTAGAAGGCCTGTCTTCTGAGTCATGGCTTGTTTCTCAGTCCTTTTGGCTAGCCAGCAGAAGATTCATGTGTATTAGCCTGGGTCTCAGACGTTCACAGAATTGTGTTCCTTATCTCAGCTTCATTTATTACTACTTCTCTGAAGTGATACCAGCACAGACTAACCAGTCTTGGACCGCGTTGTGGCAGTAGAATACAGTAAATGCAGCCTCTCGGTGTTTTTACCTTCAGAAGACTCCCAAGATCCTGCAGACATGCTGCACTTATGTAAATGACTCTGTCACCAGACATCAGTTCATAAGTGGCCTGCATTTCTCTGGTTCTTGTGTAACTCACTACACAGATATATACTTCTGCCCAGTCAGAAATTCTCTATGTGATCATGTGCATTTAATTTCCTTTGGAGCAAAACAAAACCATTACATTAGCCTACATCAAGTCCAGCTAAAGCTTGAGAGAGAATGCAGCATTGGAAAAGACCTTTTTGCATCCAAAATAAGAAGTCTGAAAAGCATAGGTCTTCAAAGAGAAGAGTTAGTTGGAGAAATGACCATCAGAGTGGTCTTCATCCCTTACTCTAAATCTGTAACTTCTAAGGCTGTAACATCAGCTGTGCTTGAACTGATGTGACTCTTCTTTCTTTTTTTCATGTCATGCTTAGCTTTAAAATAACTTTTCCTCAAGTTTCCTCCTGGTAATAATTATAATTTTTGAGAAGATGTTTGTGATGACAGTCACAAAAGAATCTTGGTTGCTGGAATTCGTTATGAAGCACGAAATAGAGGGTACGATAGCTGACAGCTTTGTCTTAAAAGCAGGCAAATTACAGATTTCTCTCCTAGGAGACAGGTAAAGACAGAGTACCTGAAGAAACCGAAAGGGATGGAAACTCAGTTAATGCTGTACAGGAACTGCAGCTGAAAAATGTGCTCACAAAAGAATTGGTTTCAAGTTAATTCACTTACTGGCTGATTGCATTCGATCGCAGCTCTTTGCTTCTCCATGTGCAGTGACTCATAGGTATGTTCTTGGAATTCTGCTAAAAACATCTGAAGTTTAGTGATCTTAGAACAAGGAGGTTGTCTTCGTTTGAGGGAAGAGCATTTTATGTTGTTTACTCCGAGTTAATATTCAGTGTTGGTCTAGAAGTCAGTGTCACACAAGTGAATCTCACTTGTATGCACAGTTCAGAACCATGGATTCGTAGAACTGTTTAGGTTGGAAAAGACCTTTGAGATCATTGAGTCTAACCACTAACCTAGCTCCTCCAAGCCCACCACTAAGCCATGTCCTTAAGCACCATATCTGCATGACCTTTAGACACATAGGATCATAGGATGTTAGGGGTTGGAAGGGACCCAAAGAGATCATCGAGTCCAACCCTCTCATCCAGTCCAACCCCCAGGGATGGCAAAGAAGTTTTTCCTAATGTCCAACCTAAACTTCCCCTGGTACAACTTGAGGCCATTTCTTCTTATCCTGTCACTTGGTACTTGCGAGAAGAGATCAACACTCACTTCTCTACAACTTTCTTCCACGCAGACAGCAATAAGGTCTCCCCTCAGCCTCCAGCTCTTCAGACTAAACAGCTCCAGCTCCCTCAGCTGCTCCTTCTAAGGTTTGTTCTCCAGACCCTTCACCAACCTTGTTGCCTTTCTTTGGACCTACTCCAGCACCTCAGTGTCTTTCTTGTATTGAGGTGCCCGAAACAGAACACAGTACTCAAGGTGTGCTGAGTGCAGGGGAACAGCATTGCTCCAGGTGTGTTGAGTACACTACGGAACAATCATTTCCCTAGTCCTGCTGGACACACAATTTCTGATACAAGCCAGGTTGTCATTGGCATTCTTGGCCACCTGAGCACACTGCTGGCTCCTGTTTAGCCAGCTGTCACTCAGTACTCCAGGCCTCTTTTCACCAGTCACTCTTCTCCAGGTCTGTAGTGTTGTATCCGCTGCGGCTGTGTATGTTTTGTTCTCACCAGTGCAGTTCTTCGTAGTGTGATCATTTGTGGTATCTAAAGAGGATTAAAAACACTCTGTACTGTCACTCTGGGGGCTGGGTCTTCACATGTGATGCATAATTTTCACATTTTTTATAAACGTGTTGTACTCACGAGTGTCACCTAGATGTATCGGTACATCTCCAGGCTCACTCTATACTATACAGACTACAGAAGTACAGCATGACGTGCAAATAAGTCTCTTAAGGGACACAAATAGATGTGGAAGCTCAGCAGAGACAAGCCCAAGCAGCGTGCGTGGTACTTTTGGGCTGTGATGGTTTTTTTGTGGAAGATTAATGTGCTACTACTTGTCTAAGCGTGTACGTTGTGTGTTCTGGGGGAGAGAAGATTATTTGCACAAAGGGGGAAATTGAGTACATTTTCATGGCTCAAAAACACCCCAAAACTTAGACTGTGTGTTTCTTGAAGTAATGGTTTTGCTGAGACATTTTATAGTGCTACACTGACCCTTGGAGTCTTCTGTGCTTTGCTTGCAGGTATATGTCTCGAGTCCATGGTATGCATCCAAAAGAAACCACGCGTCAGCTGAGTTTGGCAGTCAAGGATGGTCTGATTGTTGAAACCCTGACGGTGGGGTGTAAAGGGTCAAAAGCTGGTATTGAGCAAGAAGGATATTGGTTGCCAGGAGATGAGATTGTGAGTATAATCTCTTTGAGAAAATAAATCACATTTTCTGCTATCTTAGCATGAAACTTGTTTTAATTTCTATTTAAAGTTATTTAAAGATACTATGTTGATGCTGGTGAACGGGGAAGCAGTGCACTCTTAAGCTTTTTTAACCTTTTCTATTCCATAGAGGCTCTTTCTTCTCAAATTCTGAGTTTTCTGCTGTGAAGCACCGGGGAAGTCCTTTGTGTATTGATCCCTCACTTTATGTAGTTCTCTTCTGCAGCTGTACCGAAGACAGTAAATGTTATTGGTATTACTTGAAATCCTCAGATATCCTCAAAACCCAAAGGCACTTATTTTTTTTTTTAAAAAAGAAAAACCTTTTTGATTAATCTTGCTCTAATCTGAATCTGAGGAAGAATTCCTCTCTTTCAAAATTGCAACGAGAAGTTCACATGTAGATATAAACATATGTGAAAAGATGTGTTTATAGAAACATACATGGAGAGATGTGTTCTGTTGATCCCTCTGAACACCAGGGCATTCAGTTAGGGGGGATTTTCTTACCAAGTTAGTTACAGGCATCCAGATACTGCAGATATTTAAATTGAGGTAGACAGGTTGGATGTTAATGTGAAGGGGAGAGAAGTGTATTTGCTTTATCCCTTCATTTGTGGGGTGGGGTGCACTCACAAAGTTACCTCAGAATAGTCCCGCAGACGAGGAAGAATCTTGCACAATAGCTTTTCACAAGTGCAGGCTCTGTCTTTACAAGACCAGATTTTTGTAGTTAACAGAGTTTGACAAAGTCTTAAAGTACTTAACTTAGGAAGTGTTTCTTTGGAATATAAATTGCATTAAGTACGGGTAAAATGGACATCAGCTCAGCCATTGCTAACAATTTAAATAGTGAGGAAAACAATGAAAAACTCTGCAGGAGAATCAATTCTAAAACCCACAAAAACACTCATTGCATTATTTAAGGTCCTGAACATGAAACAACAGACATATTTTTTTTTTTTAAGGCGAGAGCAATAGGAAGTGGAAACAAGCAGTATCCATAATAGAAAACATTGCGGTTAAAATTACCCCAGTTACACTAATTTCAAGCATTGAAATACATTTTTAATGTACATTATGCCACTGTTAAGATTCTCGTTCTAATTTCATTAGAAACCCTCAAGGGAGCCGTTAAAGAGGATGTAGCTCTGATTTTACTGTTCTCCCTGGGCATAAACATTTCAGAATTCCACCTGAACTCTTGTAGATATTTCTTACGTTGGTTTTATCTGTTGCAGAGGTGTCGTTAATGCGTAGACTCGACACAACACCTGTAGTTATCCCAAGGAGTCAATATGTTGGTTTCCTCTGTTGCTAAGTGAGGGGAAAGAAATCAAAATGCCCTCCAATAGCCATTTCTTAACTGGTCGCTCAACAATTGTTTCTGCTGCTTAGCAGCATTTGTCTTCCTAAACTTGGATAGCCAGCATGTACATTCCAGGGAGTCATTAGAATTAAGTAATTATTTTATCTCAGAATGAAAAGAGTTGTCCGACTTGACAGAGGATGCTGCTTAAGTAACGTTATGAGCAGCCCTTTGGTTAGAAGCACTGACTGTGTTTTCAGCGTGACTGCTCCGCACCGATGCTTTGTGCTGTGTCCATGCCTGATGGCTGTCTCAGTTGTTCAGAGCACCAGTGCACTTGGCTTAACAGTTCTGTGCAAAAATAGGAATCAGCTTCTGATCTAAGCTGATCTAGGTTTCAGCAGCACCTAACCTCCAGATGCTGCGTCCTAATGCTGCAGCCAGGGGAAGCAAAACACGTTGACTTGGTGTAATTTTTTTTGCTCTTTTATTAAAAAAAAAGTATAGTGATGAACAAAGTGTCATTATTATCACTTGACATCAGGTGTTTTCCGTTCTCCAGCCACCGGTGCAAAACCAGATGTTCAGTGTGTTCTTTTCACTGGACACACAGGATAGTTTTACAGATGCTTTGTCTGCACTTGATCCAGATGCATCTTGTAGCTCCTTGTAACCCAGTACTGCTCAGACAGGGTACTAATGACTTATGAAAACAACTCGAGTTACATGTCAGTGAGGACAAACACAAAGAAGTCTTTTCAGAAGTCTGCTGGTAGGAGATAGAACTCTATGAAGTAGAGCTGCTAACATTGGGAAAGAGATTTCCAGGTCATCAAACTGGAGTACTTACAGGCAGACCCTAGACCCCATTTCACACTTGGTACTGGAACTACAACTTGACGGGTACTACAGGAACTTAGAAATCTCATAACATGAGAAGTGACTGGAGAACTGATGCACCAGCTGTTGACAGCAATTGCCTTTGGATTTTAGCTTCTCTTCTGGCACTACAGTGGAAGTCAGTAAGAACCAGCTGTTTCAAGGAGTCTGCAGTTTTTTATTTCAGTGTTTGATCGATCTTTCTGTAAAGTTTTGAAGTTATGGGTCTAAATATTAGCATTTAAAATGAATATTCAAGTGAATAAATGACTGGCCTGGGCTGATGAACTGCTGAGTGTTCTTGTCAGCTACTTATGTAGGTGCCTGAGGAGAGGCTGCCATGAGACCTGGAAATACCCATTTAAATCAGACTGCAGACTGATTGCTAAACGGTAACGACAGTTGAAAGTTCACAGCTCATGCAAACACAGCTCTCTTTGGAACAGACCCATTAGGTAATTTGTGACCTTTATTTATGTGTTTCCAAAAACCTCCCCTGTCCCGTATGCTGGCATCATGCGTGACCTGTGCGGTGGGGAAACAGGCTCTGACAGGGTTACTCTTTGCCTGCAGAGGAATTTGTTAGAGGTTTGATGCTACTTTGCTGTCGTTGCTCTATCAGTATATTAAATCTGTGGTCAAGATAAATGAAGCAAAATATCATGTCTAGAGATACCATTCAAAAGCACAAACTGAGGTGCAAAGATAAAATAGTCTGAGGGCATCAAGAGGCCCTTCCAAATGGGGCAGCTCGTGAAAATGCTTATTCTTGAAAAACTGAGAAAGAAAAATGGTGAGATCTGGGAGAGTATCAAACTGCTCTTGGTTTTGCTCAGATGCATGCAGGAGGAATAGTTTTATATGAGCTACTGAATTTAAATAGGGATTCAGTGGCCAAGCATACAGTGTTTGAAGTAGATGTTTGAGGGCTGGTGCCTAGACAAGAGCTTTGCTCTTTGGGGCTGACGCAGGTGTTGGTTGTGTTTGCTCACTGGCCATCAATACAGATGTTTTGCACATTTTCAAAATGTGTTCTCATCTTACAGGCTTTCTCATCTTGCAGCTGATCAATGCATTTGACACAGAATAAATGAGAGAAGATGGTATTTTCTGCTGTTATCCAGGATTTTAGTTAGGAATATTGCATTTCCACTGTTTGTTGGTGCCGTTATTATGCAAGTCAACAGAATCTCTGCAGCTTTTCTTGCAAGGGAAATGTTAGTCCTGAAACCTGGTCATGCAAATTTACTTGGTCTTTCTAAATGCTTTTTTTCTCTTCCACATAGAACTTGTGGACCTGATGTTTTTTGTTAATACAAAAGAAATCTCCTTCTTGTTTGTGCTTAGAAAAGGTTTGCAAATCAGTGTTTTTAACTGTTTTCAGTGCAGTCAGTGAATAGAATGAGAATGTAGTTCTTGAAGAAAAAGACTAATTTTTACCAATTTATTCTTCGTTTATTTGACTTTAAATTTTTTATTTGTTTTTATTTTATTTTTAATTTATTTACCGATTCATTCTTCTTTTCAGCTATGCCATGATGTTTGTGTACTTTTATCTGTGTAAAATGCTGCTCAGTCTAATCCTCACGAAGTATCAAATTAAAGCACTAACGTTATGTAGTTTATGGGGGTTTGGTACAGCTCTCAGAGTTAGTTTATCTTACTCATTTACATACTTTGTGATTTTTCTGCAGACAGTGAGCACGGAGCTGTTTTGAGCATTTAATGTCCTAATTCTCCTCCTCATGATTAAAGCCATAAAACTGCACTGACCCAGAGAGAGGCATTATGAGTGTAATTTGGATTTACACGTGTTCATAAAGCCCAACAGTGTCGTGCTCTTCTGAAATGGAAAGACGTTCGGAACACGGGCTCGTTGTTCGCTTCTGAATGCGACGCATCTCGTGACACGGCCGTGGCTTAAAGTTGGTTCACAGTGGCCACATTCTCTAATGAGATGTGAAGAGAGGCTTCATACTTAGTTAAAGCACCTTGAGTTGTTTCTTTTCCTGACAAAACAAGGTCTTCATGTTTTCAAGAAGTTACTCTTCTCTGAAGTTCCATTTTCTGAACATTTGATTGATTACTTATAGAAAGAGCCAGCAGCTTTTCTAGCTAGTTAGGCCTGGTTTTGGGGTTTGCCCTGAAGTTTATCTAAAGTATTGCCTCTCCAGTTCTTCCCTCCAAAGATGTTTTGGTTTAGTTTGGTGGAGAACATGCTGTTGGGAGGGTCAGTGCGTGTGCATTCCCATTCCCAGTAAACACTGGAAGTGGAATGGACCTTTCTCCAGCACACCCACGTGTTCATAACTGGCTAACTCACTGCTGTAGATTTTCTCCTATTTCATATCATACCAGTAGATGCTCAGAGTGACTCCAGATACTTTCAAGTTTCAAGGCTGCTTAAATAAAACCATCTCTTCCCTCTGTCTGCTTTCCCATCACTTTAACCTTTGGTGTAACCCACTGCCAACACTGTGAGTTTTGAAGGTGATTTTTTTAACCCCGGTGACCTTGGGCGCGCACCCAGTGACTATTGTGATTAAATTTATCGCATGTTCAATTTTGCTGGGATCAATCTATGAGAAAGGAGTATTTTGGCTGTTATGTTTTTGTTAATCTAAAGTGCTTGAGACTGAGCAAAGGCTCGGTTCCTTACTTGCCATGCTTAATTGCTTTTGTAATTATATTGATTTTCCCATGCTAGGTCAGGACTGGTAGCCAGAAGCTGTTTTCTGAACTGGCTGTGTCATCCTGAGTCTCTATAAATATGAAGATAATTGTAAGAAGCTTAAGAACGGTCACTGTGGGGGTTTTGGTCTTTCTGGTAAATAAAATGCACTTTAAATTTAAAAAAACAAAACAAACCCAAACCCAGCCTACATAGCTACCAGTTACTGCTAGCAAGCTGGAGGCTTCTAACTAACTAGGTTGAGGAATGGTTTTAATGTGCACGCCATTCGTTTCAGTTCAGAGCGGAAGGATAATAAGGAACAGCCGTAGTGACAGCCAGTGTCTCCATCATGAAGGCTCTTACAACTAGAGAGCACAAAGAGGAAGAACTTGTCACGTCAAATGAAGAAAAATCTCCTTCCCTGTTTAAAAAATTCTCCATTTGTCTTACCCATCTGTGTTGCCTTTAATCTCAAGTCCTTTGTAAGTTCGTTGATTCAAAGCCAAACAGAGCCCAAACCCTGGTAGTTACTGTAACGCAGTGAGGGATTTCCTGGTGGGAACCTTCTGTGTGGATTCATCGCTACGATGACAGGACCAGTGTTCTTTACATTTGGTGATCCGCTGAGCCAAACAGGTAGTGAATGATCCTGTGGATGAGAAAAGTTCAGATGGGCTTCCATCTCTTGTTCCACACTGGAGGGAGAGAACGAGGAGGCTTTGAGGTTCCGGTCGTGTAAGAGTTTGGTCACACGAGAGCACTCAGTGGAAATTATCTTCTAGGAGCCTTCTGAGTCTTCCTTTACTATCTTTCCATCCTCTAAGTTCCATCATTCAGAACTTATCTTGCTCAGATACCGTCACCATATAAACCATCCCTATGCAAAAAGCAGTGATTTGTAAAAGTTGTTTTTTGCTAGTTTTTGTGCATTTAAATTTGCTTTGTGATGGTTCTGCTTAATAATAACCCAAAAATTAGTGTCCACCGGTGTCATGTGCTGATGTGGGTTTGAGAAAGTTCAGAACACCAACTATTTTCAGACCACCAAATCAAAGTATAGCCTGTTTTGTCCTTGGGAGTCACATTAGAACTCTGAACTTCCACCTCATGGGTGACAAATTCTTGCTCCATTAGAGCCAAGACCCTTCTTTGTCTTTGCATGAAGTCTGTTAGCACAGAGTTCATGAGAATGTCCTCACTGCTCTTCCAGAGGCTTGTCCCATCTCCAGATGGGTTAAGAACCCTGAACCACTCTTTGCATCCTTCATCAGTCTTGGTTTTCTCTTTGTACCTGTTTAGGAGTTATTTCTTCCCTCTCTTCTGCTCATTCTTTTTTCATCCCTTGAAAAAGGAGCTCTCACAGGAGCATTTTCATGTTCCCTAAGACAGCAGCAGAGTCCTACTTCCTGCATACCTAAGAGATGCTGCCTCTTTCATCCGTGTCTTCACTTGCCTCTCCCAGCTTTGCCAACTTGACTTCTAAAAATTCAGTGTAATGCTGTGCTCTTTGAGGCTTTCACTCACAGCTCTGGAGTTGAGATATTGATGATGTTGTGCACAGACTTCACAAAAATGCTTTTTCTGATTGAAAGAGTGTTTTGAGGAATAACTGACTTAGTGGTTTGAGGTAAATTAGGCAAGCTAGTCTGTATAAACGTTCCATCGTGGGATTTACATTACGCCAGTGGGCTAGATGACATAGCTCAGTCCATCTTGGGTTTGTTCTGAAAATACTCATCTTGGTTTTTTCCCCCCGTTTCTACACCAACCCTGACCGAGTAGTGCTGTTTTTATTACCTTTGTGGGCTCAAATTGCTCTGCATCTCTGGCAGCTGTTTTGAACCTTTGATGATGATGTCATGTGGGTCAATGAATGAAATTCCATGGAAGCCAACGTGCCTGTTACTGTTTGTTTTTCATTCAGAGGAAATGTAGCCCTCGTGCCTTTGGCACTGACAGGTGAAACAGTCTGAGCCGCGCCTGACATGCGAAGGACATCGACAGTAAGTTCTGAGGTTTAAGCAGGGTGTGTAGGAGGTTCTGCCGGTGGTTCTCGTAAAATGTTTCTGTCTGTGTGGAAACATCAACCCAGAAAACCAATCCTAGATTCCGTGGAGAAAACAAGGCCAGAAAAGCAATTTAAACACATCTTAAGAAAGACAAGGGCAGGGAGACCTTTCACGTGCAGAGTTTTTCTTCTTCAAAGTTGTTTTGGAACTACAAGCAAAGAGAAGGTTTCTTTCTCACCTGGATTCATCTTCATTCTAGGGGAACAAAACCTCCACATACACGATGCGGACATAAAAGGCATTGCACCTTATAAATACTTCATCTCCAATTTTCCCCCTTAATGAAAATAGCCTATAAACCTCCTCCTGACTCAAACCTATGTAAAATATGGTGACATTAATAGTAGAAGCAAATCTAGTTTCTGAAGAGATAAGCTGAAAGTTTCTATTAACCTTGAACTCACTCGGAACATGAAGAAAGGAAGAAAGAAAGGAGAAAAAAAATCCTTTGAAACGATTTTCTATTTCTAATATCCTGGAGGAGAATACTTGTATTGTCTCACCCCAGATAACGTGAAGTCCTGCTACTGAAACGTGATCATCTTGGGAGGGAAGCTGAGATGATTGAGTGCGTCAGGAACACAGCTAATAGGCTGAGAAGTGGGGTTCAGCAGTCACTTTGGTTGCTGGCGTGCTGCTGCATGTCTTGAAAAAGGTCACTTCTTTAGCTCTGCCAGCTAGAATCTGGGTCTGGACTTGGGAGCCTCATCAGCCTGAGTTGTCCAGAACGTAGCTACAAGGTAAAAGGGAGGGAATAAAAATCTACCTGTCTTGGCAAAAGTCCAGAAAATACTTGGGTGGTGTTTGCCACACACAGAGGGCTTCTGAGCAACCTGGAAATAAACTGATTAACCCAGACTTAGGCTTGCAGGTTAAACTCAGTGAAAGCCAGCCAAGGACTACTCCAAGAGGCTGTGCCGCCCACCGCAGAACCCGAGTCGTCTTTCGTCGGTGCAGCAGAAGGGGAAGCAGTTATCAGTGGAGAAAGTGGACGTGGATTCTCACGAGCCTATGAACGTGTCCGTGTTTAGTGTTTGCTACAGAGCAGCAGACTTCAGGTTGTCTCCTGACTGATGGGTTTGTATTGATTCTTTTGGAAAGAAAACTGATTTCTAAAATCAGATAAGTTACAAATAATGTTAAAAACAACCCAGCTAATGGCCGATATTATTGAAATCTTGGCCATAATCAACAAAGAAACAACTAACTAAAGTGTCTCAAGTTAAGCAAGATGCCTGGGAGGTCATGAGGATGTATGAACTCATAATTGCTTTGGATTTCTTTGTGATGAAGTGTGAGTAATGAGTACCTGCAAAGTGTCCTACAGAGTCAGTTCATGGAAATCCATTTTAAAGATGAAGCCCAGGTCATCAAAGTAAAGGATCTATAAAGGCAGCTGATTGGCACCGGACAGATTATCCTGTCTGTGAAAGCACACGTCGTCGTAGCCACCTGCTGTGGTGGTTTTCTAGAAAAGGAAGGAGAAGATAAAGTGAAACAATTTTCATAAAGGGATTCTAGCTGCTGAAGTCTTTTTGGCGTTGAAGGAGAGATGGATGCTTGTTTGTTTGCTGACCAATTTTGATGAGCAGAAGCAGTAGGGAAAAAAACCAGATGCAAAGCAGGAGGGAATGTATCTAGTAAATGCACGTCTCAGGAAACTGCTGGGGAGAAAGGAGTGTATTTTGATGCCAAATTTGCTCCAATGCATTATTCTAACATTCAGTGGGATGATGCAAGAAATTTTATCATTGCACAGCAATCATCCTGATCAAGTGTGGATCCTGTACAGCAAGGATAAAAGAGAAATATTTTTCTAAACAGCCAGCTCTCCACTTACCTGCTGCAAAGATGGAGGAAGTCTTCTGAGCAATCAAAGAATTAATCACGTCTTCCTCAGTCCAGAGGCTAACCTGTCATTCTGATGGAAGGATCAAAAGCAGATTCGGGGGCAACTGAAAGCAAGTTTACAGGCGTTTTCGTGCTCACTAAGGAGTAGATGGAGCCAGGTTTGTTGTAGCATGAAGAGAAGGTTGACCCAAAGGGCACGAGGAGGACTGCCCTCACAGCAGGCTAGGACCTCTGGCAAAAAACATACACAGTGTCCCCGCCGCGTCTGAGAAAATACTGGGAATGGTGTTCCATGACACGTTGTGTTTGTTTGACCCAGGTAGTATTTGATGCATGCTAGTATCTGAGTGAAAACCAATACAGCTGCCAGAGACCTATAATAAGCTGAAGATGTCTTACTAGCTACTGCACCAAATGAGGTGCAGGCTGTTGAAAAAGGAGGCCAGTGTGCACGTGCTGGATGCACGTGCCAGCCTTCCTCTGGAAAAAAAAAAGGCATAAGGCTCCAGTCTGTCCAGCTCTACAGATAAACAGCCCCATTTTGTAGAACTCCTGTTTTTGCAGAGCAGCAGCTACCTGGGAGTTCAGCAGTATTGCAAAAGCAAGGGGAGATGTTTCAAAGCTGAGTGTGGTTTAGCATTTCTGCCGTGTCTCAGGGCTCTTAAAACCGCTCTGGTCCGATCCTGTTTCACTCTGCCTTTTGTATGGGGCAGAGTTTCTGATACTTACACTTTGAGAGAAGTGTTGGGGATCAGACAAAGAGTTAAAGAGTGTAGTAGCAGCTCTTTAAGCAAATATAAAAGTAAGAAGCTTCAGGTTTTGTGCTGAAGGACAGGCATGCACACAGGCAGTGCATCCCCGCAGTGGTTTGTTAGACTCGTGGGCCATGAGGATTGCAAAGTCCACCACTAAGTTGTCTGTAGCAAAAGCTCATGACTGCTCAAGAAAGATTTTATAGGAACAGATGCAGTCTGGAAAAAAAGGCAGAAAGGAATGCCTTTAGCAATTAATAGGTGCTGCTTTGTTTGATGTGACTGGGGGCATAGGTTCCTGTGCCACACTCTGAGATACGGAGGGGACTCGGATACCAAAGCGTGGTGATGCTGTGGAGACACCCTTGCTAAAATACAGCACCACTGCTTGTTATTGTAACAGAGGCTTTTCATTTTCAGCACAGACTCTGGAGTATGAAAGACTGTGTAGAGAAGACAGGAGTTACTTCCCAACAGCCAGTGATGATGGATGCAGGTTGCAGAACCTAAAGCAAAAAGATGTAAAAAAATAATGTGTGATTCTTGTGGGAGGCAATTTCTTTCAGTTTCTTCAATCTACTAGACATGGACTGGTAGTCAACTTTTTTGGGTTCCAGTGAAGTTGCTAAAAGCCAACAAAGAAAACACAGAGTCCAAGATTTTAAAGGCTTCTCTTAGCTGAAGGTAGGAAAAGTGAAAGAACTCTGATGTTAAAGCTGATGGAGAAAGAAATGTTCCTTATGGCTGACCCCAAGTACTAAAATACCAGAATCCAGAACATTTACCTCAGAAATGTTGTCTTTAAATTGAGCATGGCCTGTCTCATTAGATGCCAAAAGCAGTGGGAATCTGAGGAATTGTAGGAATTAATTCATTTAGATCCTTTTTAGCTTTCTGAAGAGTTATGAAGGTGGAAAAAATTACCCTAAAGCTTGCAGTTGGTGATTTGAATGTGTCTTGAAACAGATGCAGCATGCAAGTCGTACTATTTTTAAATAGTTTAAATTTTGTACATGACTTCTTTCTGCTGGCACGGACCTTGTTACCACTAACAGACCAGAAGGGCTGTTACAGTACAAAGTGGGTGAAATCTACTGTGTGTCTGCTATGACTCTTCCTTTGCACTAAATGCTAAAACTGTTTTAAGTTCTTTATCCACGAGTCAGCTGGAGCTCAAGGGACTGTTGGGCATTACTCAGGGTTGACCATGAGTCTATGAAGACATCCAGTGATCTGGAAGGAGCCGCGTGCGTGTGTGTGAGTGCACAGAGAGACACTACAGCAGCACAGACGTTAAGCAGCAAAGAAAGCTCTGCACAAGCAGTTGAAACAGAACACCCAAGGAAAAAAAATACTGAGAAGGCTATGGGACATGTGCCACACTGGAAGTGCTGGGAACCACGAGCTCCGTGGAAAATGCTTTCCTTCATTTGCGTCATACTGAATTTAGGACAACAGAACTGTATGTATACTATCCCTAAATAAACGTGCTTGTGCCAAAGAGGTAACTGACTTGCAATGGCTTTTCCCATCTGTGTGACCCTTTCTATTTTTTAGCTTACTGGTTGGGTCCAAAGGAGATCCGTAACTTGGATGGTTTGGGAAATCTAGTGCAACAGTGTGAAAGCAGCAAATTCCCATAAAGGGGAGTTTCGTGAACAGAGTTTTGCCTTTTTTCCCCCTCCCTTTTCCTCTCTCCACCTGATAGTAGAGTGACTTAATACCGAGTATCTGGGCTACCATTAAGGGACTTGGAGAAACCAGATTAACAGGTAAGAAATGAGCTATGTTAATGGAATATGCATTATAAAAAGACAAAGTGGCTCTTTTAGACAAAGTCTAAGAACAGAGTTGATATTGTTTTCATGTGCTGTGCCTACACATAGTTTATAGGGAAATAAAAGTTTACTAATTGTTTTCACATCTTTTCCTAACGATAATTATGAGCTTGCTAAGTTATGGAAGTGACCTAATAGGTACAATTGTGACCTCTGAGTTGCTGTTAATTTTGCTGTCAGTATGTGCTTCACATCTCCTACCTAATGGTATGCTAATGGTACAGCAGGATGTCACGTTCTCCAACGTACAGATTCCCTGTTTCAATTACAGCCAAGTAAATCTCCATTACTAATGAGTAAGCATTTCTTTTCCATGTACATTTGCATTATAATGGACATTTTCTTTATGCGCTAAAATTATTCTTTCCTTGACAACAACTATATATTTTATTCTACAGTAAAGGCTATGACATGATGATTCATTCCTTTCTGTTGGGTTTATCTGTATTTAAATTGTCAGATGTTCTGGATAGCCTGACATTTTCTGTCCCGTGTTATTTTTCTGTACTTACAGAATGAATTTATGTATTTGCTTTAAGACAGCCTACTTTCACACAAATTGCAAGTAAGCTTTCACGTTGGTCATAAAAGAAGCCGCAGTTTTGAATTCGGTGCATTGTTTCGTTCATTGTGCTACGAAGTCTCAGCTCTCTGTGTCAGTGCAAAGTGATGTTTGGCTGATTTGAATATAAAGAACAAGTGACCAGGAGTGACCCATGTGACTGCAAGATCTTACTCTGCTTAACAGAGCACAGCTCTTTGGCTACTAAATACAACCCCCAAACAAACCTTTGCTGCCCGGCTGATGCGTATGTCTACAGGTGCAGTGGGCAGCCAAGTAAAACGAAGGGGGAAAGTCTCCTGTTACTTCTGAGCTAGGCAGCTTTGCTGCCAAATCTGCTCTGTCTTGGGGGTTGCAGACAGTCACCGGGTGCCGCTGAACTGCTGAACTTGGGCAGCCGGGTGCTGCTGGCAGAGGATTCCCTTCGTCTGCCAGCACCGTGACCCGAGAGGCTTTCCCTGCCCTGCGTGAGGAAACGCAGATATTGGCAAATTGTGTCCCCGTGGTGGAGAGCCCTTCCTTCATTCCACATGGCCCCAGGAACACGAATCCCCTTGTGCACCCGCCCATTAATGGCTGTGAGTTCCATCAATGAAACGAGAGCTTAATCTTTGATAAGATGCAGCAATGAAAACGTTGCTTTGATTTTGATGGGGCCACTCCCTGTGCAGTAAAGGATGCTGCAGAAATCTCTTTTAGGTGCCCAGGGAAGGTGTATGAATCAAAGAGAGTGCATTATTTAACCATCGTTAATATTCCTGCAGATTAATAAGTTGGCCTGGTGGTGGGTGTGTATATGGGGAAGAAGATGGGTGTTGGGTTCTTTTAATGCGCTAAGTACGTGGGGTATTCTAAAGAAGTGGTGACAGCATTAGGTAGCCTTCCAGAACTGCAGGAGGAAATGTGTGCAGCCAGATGTTAGCAGTAACAGATTGATTTCCTGGTCACTGTGCATGAATTCTTTCTAGCCTTGTGTATATCCTGATAATCGGATGGCTTACAGTATAGCTACAAAGTTTGTTTTGTTTTTATTTTGAAAGGCCTACGGTATGCAGCCTTTTTCCCAGACAGCAGCAAAAAACAAGGTGAACAATTTTTGCACTATGTGGTTTTGAATTCTGTCATATTTGCTATTACGTTTCTGTCTTCCATTAGGATAGCTTAGTCTCCTATATTAACCACCACCACCATCATCCATATCACTTCCAATTCTGAGTTTAGTCTGCATTATGTATGTATGTAGTTCGCTGGTTTTTTTCTCTCTCCCGGGGGCTGGAAGTGGTTGCTCACATGTCACAGTTCAAGAGGCTGCCACCGCGGTTGCCCTTTAGTGGGTCCTTTCCGGAGGGGCTGATGACACCTGGTGGTGTGTTCTGTACGCGCAGACCTCACCGCGTCTGCCGCTGGAGGACGGTTTGCCCTGGCCCACCCCGAGCGCTGGCAGCCAGAATCTGATCTGTGCAAGCTAATCTGGTCTCTGCTGCGCGAAAAAGAAAATAAAACCATCTGGGAGCACATTTTCCTCCCGTCCAAACTTAGGTAAACCGAGAGAAGCAGTAGCATTTCACTGCTGTCGGAGGAAAGTCAGAGCCTCTGCCCCAGCTGTTGAAGTCACTAGTGCAGCCGCTCGCAGGGGCTACGAACCTTTTTTATTCTCTTTATTAACTTCTCAAATGTGTTGCATAAACGAATGTCTGATCTATGCTGATGCACTAAATATACTGCATTAAACTCAAAACCTGTGTTGATTCTATTCAGAAATAACGATGTTTTCAAAACTTTGCAGTGTGAATGCTGAAGGAAGCTTCTTCTGGCGTTTTATTTAACATCATGGTTTCTGGCTTGAGTGAATGCTTTTTCTTGCCAGCAAGTATATTTCCGTATGTTGATGAAATTCCACGTGCCTTTGCCAGCATATTTCCTAACAATGGAATATCTGGAACATAGCAATAAGTTAAAAGGAAGACTCCTGGAATCGTGATGCTGTGGTGAAATACCTCAGGAGCCGGGACCTGTTGGGGTCTTCTCAGTTTGATTTTTGTCCGGATAGATCTTTAATCAAAACTGCATCTTTTTCTTGCTCAATTGGGCCTTTGCTGCCATCTGATTTGTTTTGTTTTGTTTCACAAAGACCATAAGGATTACTTTTGCTGTGAATGCAACATCAAGCAATGCTTTATCCTGATATTTCTCAGTCTGCAGGCAAATCAAGTGCATCAATAATGCAGTATCTTTAGTTGTTTCTGAAATATTGTGAGGAAAGGTCTCCCAAAATGCTCTGATACTGGACTTGGTGGAAGGGGGAAGATCTGTTGCAATGCAAATGTTGTTCTTTATAGCCAGATTTGCTGTTGTTATGCCATTCTGAGATCTGCAGAACTGGCTACTAAGATTAAATCAGGGGAAATGATAGAAGATTTCTCTCTGCTCATCTGAACAACAAAGGTGGGCAAAGTGCTAAGTTCAAAAATCATTGGTTAAGAGTTGTTGGTTGGATTCTTTGCCCCTTAAACTTACTGGCCCTGCAGTCCCAACACTGCTGGTATGTAACCTTTAGCACAGGCTGTCTGGTTGGAGGCTGTCCCTGAGTCCCTTGTATTCATGGGGTCTCTGGTCAGACAGTTATGTACGTAACAGCTGCTCCTCAGCGTAAAGGACCAGAAGTACCACCTCAGTGTAGCGCTTCTTGATCTGCTCCATTGGAGGAGACCTCTCCCACAAGGACTTAAATGACCATAGTTGCCATGAGCAAGAAAGTGGGAGTCAGACAAATGCCTGTCCTGACAGTGGGAGCTACTAAATCCACCCTAACTATCTGATGTTAAGTACAGTTTGATCAGACTTTCATAAAGACAAGTTATCGAAGAATAGGAGAGATTTTTTTCAGAGATCTGCACCCATTGAGAAGTGACATTTGACATGAAAAGACATCAGGAGTTTTATCTGGGCTATGGCAGCTATTTTGTTATCTAAGTGTAGGGCAGAGTGTGGCATTTCAGATAACAAACATAAACATTTAGAGGCCACTGGCAATTCTGTCTGATTTGATCCTATAGATTCCTAGAGCAAAATTCAGCCTCCAAATTATATGCATGTGCTCTCGTTTACTTCAGCAAAGCTTGTGCACACGTTCCAAAGGTCAGAATTTGGCCGTTGGGGCCGAGTTTTCAAGGAAGAGTGTATTAAAGACATCTGTGCATCAGCAGAACCACGTCCTTTGTCTTCTGTAGAACGTTCCAGGAGTAAGCGCGGTGCTGTTGGGCGCTGCGAGCGAAACCGGTCCTGTTCTTCCAGTTGCACTGGGGATTGCTTAGCAGAAACATCTCTTGCAGTAATAGGTCCATGATTTCATTTATTTCTCATAACTCAACACTTTGATGCTGGAAAGTTGTCAGTTTTAAGAGAGAAAAGACTGGAAGGGACCACCCTTCATAAAATTACAGTTGAAAATACACTGTGGCAACCAAAACAAGGGGCAGTAGTCCAAGGGAATAGGTGTGGTCTGTTGAGGTGCACAAACTTTTGTTCGTAGTCTAACACAGAGAGACCGACAAGCATTTTACACAAAGACAGAAAACGAACCCACTTTTCATTGTGGACAGAGCTCATACTGAAATCTGTTGGAATTGCTGCTAATCAGCCACTCGAAAAGACTAAAGCTTGACACTCATTGGAGTCAGCATGTATTAAATTGGTGAAGCTCTTCAAGCATTTAGGTTTTCCCCTGTTTTCTAAAGATTATACGCTTCTTAAAATGTTTATAATGTCTGATTGCTGCTGGATTTCAAGACATATCAATTTTGTTCTTAGTTCCTGCAGATTTTGACACAATGTCATACCAAAATATTTTGTATTTTTTGTAGGACTGGGAAACAGAAAATCATGACTGGTATTGTTTTGAATGCCATTTGCCTGGAGAGGTGTTGATATGTGACCTGTGTTTTCGTGTGTATCATTCCAAGTGTTTGTCTGATGAGTTCAGGCTTAGAGACAGCAGTAGTCACTGGCAGTGCCCAGTTTGCAGGGTGAGTACCTATGAGATTTCATGTGCTGATTAGAGGATTGATTTCATTAATAGATTCATTAAGGTGTCCAGATGGTCTGGCCAGGTTAATGGATAAAGTATTGAATATTGAAACCATGGTACCTACCTAGAGCATCTGCACAGAGTTACCAAAATATAGTGCATGTAGAATGTGGTAATTCTTGAAGGCTCCAGCGAGTTTGACTCCTGCCTTCGAGCACGCAGGATACTGCGTGCGACTGTGTGTACGTACGTACGCCGCGTGTGAATGCAGCATCCTGCAACAACTTGCTGTGTCAGATGCTGCTGCTTTTACTTAACGTTATTTTAATTTATCATAATGTATTTTGATGACTGCATTCTAAGCTTTTTACTGGAATAACACTGTACATGAGAAAGCCACAGGCATGTTACTGATGATGGCAGTACCAAACATTACGGGATGAAATGCTGCTGCGCATTTGCTTCTCTGGATTCTGTTGGTGCAGGAAGGCCGATCTGGTTTTCACCCACAGCATGCATATCTGTATTGTTTTTTCCTTAAAATTGCTCTTCTTATGAGCGTGGTAGGGAGACAGCAAAGAGTGGGTTTTGTGTGCTGTGCAAGGATGAGCAGCTGTGTCGTCTACACGTCATTAAAGGACCAAACGTTCTAGTCAGGACGATACTGGCTGGTACCTGCCTTGCATCAGCCAGATACTTCTTGCTGTGCCCTCTCTGTGTCACATTCCCCATGGAGCACATCCCTAGGTTTCCTGGAGGGAATCATGCGTGAGGATGTTTAAGATAAAACTGTTGCTGTAGAAAGGCATCAAGGTGCCAGTTGCGCTCTGCCTGGGATTGCTGGAGGGAGAGGAACCTTCCTTGCTGAGAGCTTAGACCTAGCTGTAGAGCAGCGGAGCTGAACTTCTGCTGATCTGGATTTCAAGGAATGTGAGGGTTCAGGCACTTCGTAGGACGGAGAACAGTTTTGAAAGCACGTGGATTGTTTTGGTTCAGAGCAGCCCTTTCTGGCTGCTGCTACCTTTAAGCCAGTTGTGAAAAAACCTGCTGCCTGTTGCCTCAGATGGGGTGCTCTTGGGGCTTAGGGAAATGGCAAGAAAGAGACTGCCTCAGGGGAGGGGAAGGAATGAAAAGGTGGTGTCAGGGGGAAAACCAGCAAGAGTAAGGTCAGGTACTGTATTACTCCGTATTAAATTAACAATATTTACTTTAGCTACTCCACATTCCCTCTGCTAAAAAGAATGACAAATATAGGTGAATTGCTTTTGGCTTTTTTAATGAATCCCTTCTAGTAGTTGTTGGTTCTTGCAATAAGCATTGATAGCTTTTAGAAATAGAATTAGTTAAACTGGATGCAGTCTCCACTCTAGTTTACCAATAATTGTAGATGACATCTGGTCAGAGCAGGGAGTGTAAATTGTGGAATAAAGAGGTTGCTGCTGTCTTACAAACCGATGTCGTCAGAGTGGAAATGCTGAGTCCTTGCATGAAATACATGCAGATATGAAGGGTGGTCAGCTTTGAGAACAGTTTGATTTTTGGGTTCAGACCCTTGAAATCCTTTATGGCAATTGTGTTAAACAGATGTTTTCTTTGAAAACAAATTCTGTGAAACTGGGACCATGTGCACTCTGTCCTTATGCATGTTGGTTCCCTTTTGTGTTGTATGAAGACTAAGGAGAGGTTTTGGAGGCTTTTAGATGCTTCCTGTCGCAGAGATCTTGGGGTTGCTCAGTGCCTCACATGATGAGCCACTGCCATATGTGACTTGGTCTAGGTGATCCTGCTGTGGCAGGGGGATTGGACTGGATGATCTTTCGAGGTCCCTTCCAATCCCTAATGATTCTATGATTGAATGCCATAGAGTCCTTTCCCACTCTGTTCTGGGGGCTCCTGTTTTCCCTGTGGTTAATCTGAATTACTTCAAGCCCTAGTTGTGCAAACTTGGACTAAGGAGGCATGCACGGTCCATGTAAGTGAAAGAAGTCTAGTTTCATGAGGGAATTAGCATCCTCATATCAGGCTTCATTATTTTTCAGCTACTTTCTCCCCACCTTCCTAGGAAATGCCTGATGTGACTTTATTTGTAAAGCAAGAGGGAGGCCTATATTCAAGAATCTGTGGGAAGCTGGAGAGCCCTGGCTGATGTCCATAGGACACAACATAAGGGCGATGGGATTTACTTTGTTTTATCAGCAGTAAATATATTTGTTCAAGAAAACTAGTAGCTGGGACAAAGAGACGCTTTGTTTTTGCACTTTATTGTGGTACCTGGACATAGCACTTTTCACCTGGGAATTTCAAAGCTCCTTACGAAGGTGAAGTAAAAGTATGTTTGAAACCTAATACATTGGGAGAAATAATCTAAGAACACTTTATTCTTATGTAAAGATTGTTTCTGAAATGCTGCCAAGGTCAGCAAACCTTTGGATTATTCATTTCACAACTGCTGGTTGTACTAGTTCAGTCAACCTGTGCAGCTTTGTCCTGCACAGTTGACTACTCAGAAACACATTCTAAAGGACATTGCCAGGGATTTATTCATAACTACAAACTATTTTCCCTCCCATAACGTTTGTAACAGTCCCTTGCAAGCTTGACCTGAACTCTGTTTGCCTGCTGCTGCTTTTGCCTCCAGTGCATCCATAAGCCAGAATGTCCAGCTCCTGGATTTTATTTTAACTTGACAGTACCCATCTGAATATTTTGCACCCGACATAATTCTCAGCTGCAGTCAAGAGTCAAACAAAGTTCAATTCAAACCACATTGTGGTGATTGAAAATTTTTCCAGACTGCTGACTAATCATAGTCTTAAGTGAAATAAATTGGTATTATCAGCAAAATTCCTGGTAGACAGGTCACAAGAGAGCCACTTGGTATCAAATGAACTTAGAGTTTACATTCCCCTCCTACTGGAATGGTTTATCCAAGACAGGGTTAGTCAACTCAGTGTCTCAAAGACTCAGGAAACTTGTGCATCTATTGCTGCCGTTTGGTTAGATGAAGAGAGGAAATTCAATTAGCTCCTAAAGACTACAGAAAGCACTGCAAACAAACTAGAGGGTGTTTTAGATATATACAAAAATGTGAATGGGAGAGTACTGATCACATGTTGGAGTAACTAACTATTACTACTACTTCTTTTGAGGATGTAAATTTTCACAACATCTTATAGAAAGGCAAAACTGTGCTCGGAGGCGAGCAGTTTGTGTCAGAGCCATACAGCTTCATCTGTGAAACAAAAAGAAGAAGTACTCACATGGCTTCATTTCACTTCTATATTTCGTGTAGTCTTCTGATCAGAGACTGATCTTCCATGCCTGTGTTTTGCAAGGGGTTATAACTAATTTGCCTATCGGAGTTAGCGAGTGTTTCAGTATTTCTGATTTTTATCTCTAAGAGAGGAAAGTAGCCTCTAGACCTTAAACTATTAAGTGCTGTGCTGAGAAGTGTTCTCAGGCCATCTGTGAGTTCAGGTACTGTGTCAAGCATTTAATCAAGTACGCGAAAATACACCATCAGAAGTCCACAATCAACTTTAGGCATCATGTCAAGGGAGAATGACAAATAGTAGACAGTTAGAAGCACTGAAAGGTGTCAGTTGCTCGAGTGAAGTAACTGAAGTGTTTCTTTAGGTTGGGGGGCTTAGGCACTGCCTGTCAGTCAAGGTGTTTAATGTAAAATACAAGGGAAGAAGACACAGTCTGGCTTTATTGACTTACTTTTTACAGGCCCTGATGCTAGGAGTTTGTTAGATACGGAGTTTGTTATATGATGAAACATACTCTGGAAAGGGGATTTAGCTTAGTCATTCAAATAATAGCCATGAGTTGGTGGGTGAAGGGAAGTCCTAGCGTAGGACCAGTTTTAGCACCGCATGGCTCAGTGTGCAGAGCCCACGCCTGGGGAGGTGTTAGTGCTCAGCAGGTCCTTCCCATTCACCTTGCAGCCACCTGCATCCTTGAGTAAAGCAGAGAGCTGGAAGAACTGGCCACTGCACAGGGGATGTTTAATGCTAATGCTAAATCCTGTTTGCCTGCAGTAGTGAGCAACTGGAAAAACTCCACTTAGAGCCCCCTCCCACCTTCTCTGTGCACATAAAAGTGTATTTAATTCAGATGATGCTTCATATTCAGAAGATGCTTAATGCACCGTGCAAGTACAAACCGATTTTGGATTCAACCGTAACATTTCCAAAAGCACCTAAATACTTTTCAGGTCTAGTTTAAGTGTACGTGCTCTCAAAAGAGGCAGGTCTTACACCACATTCTGCTCATACAGATGCTTTTCTGCCTGCTGCTTAGGGCATACAGCACACTGGTTGCTCTGAGACCCATCCCACACGCCTGCATGCCTTTGTTAATGGTACAGGAAACCCGAGGACCTGAGGGTTGGAAGTTTGAGAGGGCAGCAGAGCAGTAAAGCTTTCCATATGTAGCACCAAATTCCTGTGGAAATTTAAGCCCTAAAAGAATCCAAAGGCCACTGGTTAAGGCAAGGAGTGGTGAATGTTAGATTCATGCACATAGTTGCCCTCTGCAGATACATCCCTGGAAACCTGAATTGCTTCTGAAAATGGAACTGGTGCCTTAGAAACATGTTGAGGAGCCTTCACCTAATCCATCACTGAGCTGAAAGGAAGCTCTTTGATGTGTGTAGACACATGACAGTTAAAAGACTAAGGGGGAAAATTATTCATTATTGGGAGCTTATCGGGCAACCGTTTTGCTTGGAGAAAATGTAAATGCTTATAGCTGGACAGAATGCTGGCTCTAGCACCGGGCGTTTCTTAGAGGTTCTTCTTTCATTTGTCCTCAAATGAAAGATTGCAGCAACTTGCAGCACAGTGCACACTGTCACCCTGGGAGCTGAGAGTGCCTGCTAACTCGGGGTGCACTTCCATCATGAACCCTGCTACTGCAGGATGGACTGGTTCTTGGCAGAACCCCCAGCTGCTGGTCACTTCACACGGTTCCTAAGATGCCACACTGCAAGCATGGTAGAGCTGCTAAATAAGTCACAGCTGCCCAGTGCAATATATTGCTGCCCTCTTTAGCAGCTAAGCAGTGTTATTCATCTGGAATATTGAATATGAACAGCAGCGTAAATCCAGCCTTCAGGTACCAGCTTCTGAAAAATAGATGTGCTGCAGGGAATATGGCAGTTACAGGCCATTTCCTGCACCCATAAGCAAAGAGAGAGGTCACAGCCTTGGCCTTCCACCTACCATGTGTCATTAATCTTCTCCATGAGGATTGCTGTTGAAGGTCATTACTTCACTCCCACATCCCCTACGTAAACACGTGTGCTGACCAAGCCTTTCAGAATACCTTGATTTAAAGCAAACAGGCTGCAGATTTATCTAAAAATTGATTCGATGGAGGATTATTTCTTGTGATGCGTTAACCTCAGTAGACATCCACGCATCACACAAACACCCTCTCACATCTCCCCAGCTCACAGTGGGATGAAGGAAGAGCAAAGTAAGAGCAAAAGCAAGAAAAACTTTGATTTGAGATTAAAAAAAATGTTTAGTAAGTGAAGAAAAGGAAGAAGAGGGAAAGCAAACAAAACCAACCAAGTGATGCAAATGCAGTCACTATCTACCCTCCATAGGCAGACTGAGGCAGCCAGTTTTCAAGCAAAAGATGGCTAACTTCCTTCAGTTCCTCCCTCTGCTGCTGAGCATGGCATAATGTGGTGTGGAGTCTCCCCTCGGTTAGTTCAGGTCATCTCCCTGGCCATGGCACCTCCTAGCCTCTACAAAGGCCTTGACATTGTGCAAAAACTGTTCACTGCTTTGGTCGCAGATCTAAACCACGTCACCAGAAGAGCTTCTATGAAGACCATTAACTTCATCCCTTCCAGACCTTGTGCAGATAATAATGTACACACAGCATAAAGTGTGAGGGTAGCAAGACACTGGAACAGGTTGCCCAGAGAAGTCGTGGAAGCTCCATCCCTGGAAGCATTCAAAGCCAGGCTCGATGGGGCTCTGAGCAACCAGGTCTAGTGGGAGCTGTGGAACATGATGATCTTGAAGGTCCCTTCCAACTCTAAGCTTTCTGTGATTCTATATGAAGACATAGAAATCCTATATTATGAAACCCTGCATTAAGAAATACATAGCCCACAAACAGTGTATCTGTTAGTATAAAGGTTCTGATAATCCTTTGGGGCTAGGATTGAGTCTTAGCAGACTCCGAAAGAAATTTGTGCTCAAAGTTTGCAGTAATGTGTCTTAGTAGATCTGAGGGTGGTGAAACACTGGAACAAGTTGCCCAGGGAGGTTGTGGCTGCTCCACTGGCCAGGTTGGAAGGGACTCCGAGGAGCCTGGTCAAGTGGGAGGTGACTCTCCCCATGGCAGGGAGGTGGAATGAAATGATCTTTAAGGTCCAAGTCAAACCAGCCTGTGACTGTGGGAAAAGATGCACAGTGGACCTTGCCATTTCTACAGATTCACAGGGCATCATCATTGCTTTTGTTTCCCAAAAATAGGAAATTAAAAGACCTAGTTTTAATTTGTACTTGCTTCTATATCACTATAAAGAGACCTGAAAGCAAATATATTTTATTCTGTCAGAGCAGTATGAATTGATTTTATGCAAATCATATTCCACTTCTAGTGTTACCTATTTTCTTGCTTCAAGGGGCTCTAGCTAGGTTGACTCTCTGAGAACAGCACAAGTCTTCAAAACACAAAGTAGTATTTCTTAATTAAAAATGTACACATTTTCCATCTCACCTTCCAATGAATATGAGTGGTACCTCCTTAAGGGCTAATATTTTCTGAACAGTGAATGAAGAGGTTGGATTATAACTTGCTTTCTACAAGGAGTGAGCAGCCTTGCCAGAAAAAGAAATTTTGCTGGCTCATAGGCTCCAATTCCCTAAATTTATCACCTTTCAACGTTTAGCAGAGGAACTTGGAGATCAACTTTTTCATAAAATAAATCAGTGTAGGGGACTGAAGAAAAAGTGTAGAAATTCAAGTTTGCTTGAGTTGGCAAGTTAATTATATCATCTTCATCGGTGCTTAAGATGTTATTAATTGCTGACATCAATAAGGACACAAAGCCAGCTATCTATCTTCTCTTATGATCTGAAGGGTAAGCCTGTAAACCATCTGTCTCAAGACAGTCTCTTGCAAACTGTCTTGCCCAGCAGGGCATAAAAAATGGGCTGTGTGAATTCTGAAATTTACTCAAAGGATGATCAATTCAGAACCATGTCAGAAAAAGAATTGCAGAAGGACTAGTCAGTGCAAGTGAGTTTCGTTGTGTCTTCATACGCTTCAGTCTGTTAAAATGCTGCGTCACTAGCCAGCCTGCGGCACTCCAGTGCCTGAAATGATGGCAGCGTTTCGCAGCGCAGATAATGCAATGCACATCTGGGTTTGCAGTAGCACTGCTGGCCTGTGCAAGATGGAGTAGGCAAATTGAACTCAGACAGCAGACAAAGCAGGACATGGATAAACAGAGGGTTATTCAGCCACACAGCGCAAAGTTCTGTCTCCTTCCAGCGCTTGGAGTGAAGGTCAGGGAACCTTCAATAACGCTTCAGTGCACTTTGGACTTTAGAAAGACCTAGTGCTGGCCCATTCCTCAATAGTGAGTTTTACCCACTCGTGAGTGTCCCGTCAGGCAAAAGGTGTAGTGTTGTTACGCGTGCTGCCTGTGTAGTTTGGATTTGAGGAGGTAATAAGCACCATCCCGAGGTGTGTAAGCTGCACATTTGCTGTAGCACGAGGGCCAGCCCGTGTTTGTCAGTGTCTTCATTGCCTTGCACGAGGAGCACGAGCAGAGGAGACACCATCAAATAATACACAGGTTGTTTTGTGCTGATTTTTTACTCTTGACAAATAAATATGGAGAGGTAGCTGCTCTGCATTCAGTGTGTCTGCCCCCTCTATATGTTCAGAGTCATTTATAAGTAATTCAGTAAAAAATAGCACGCTTGTGCTGATGAATAATTGAGAAGCCTCATACCTCTTTTAGCTACCTATTAGGACACGAGTTACGTTTTTTGCTGGTGTTTGCTAAGCAACAGTCCTCTACACAAGTTTGTGGATCTTGCTAAAGACAGTCAAAATTTGAGGAGGCAGGTGTAGCTGAGCCAGTCTGGGTCATGCAGTTTCTGTACAGGTGCTGGTGTGAGGCATGAGAAGGGGAGAGCTCGGCTGGACGCTCGGTGCGGTTGGAGGTGTGAGGGGGAGCAAACAATTTTGCGAGTGGTGTGAGCAGTTAGAAGTCACCTCAGGATGATAAACTGGAAAGCCCTGCTGTCGTTCCACTGCGCTTTTGTTTTGGAGAACTGCTGTAGGCAAGAGCAAGGAGGAGACAGTGCTTCTCAGGCAGCTGTTGTAAGGCCGTGCAGAGCTGTGACCTAGCATTGGGAAGGCTGGTTCGTCAGAGCACACCAGGCACTTGCAGACAGCTGCCTTCTCCCTAGCAGCGCGTTTCTTCTGTGTAGCGCTTCGCGGTAGCCTGGGCTGACTTTGAAGAGTGGGGTTAAGTCTCTATTACTAGTCTAAGATTAGCAGGAGGAAAGTCTGGATCCAGAATTGATAAAAAGAAGCAGTCTGTTCAGGATTCTGTATTAGATGTCATGAAGAAAGAACCACAAAAACCCCCCAAATTCCTGTGTTTCTGGAGCAGTAAAAAGTGCTCTGAGCTCCTGCTGGCTAGAACCTATTTTACTTCCCCCTAGAAGGTGTCATTTTTGCCTAGCAAGCACATAATATTTATAGATGGTAGAGGTTATTATTTTTAAAATAATTCTTCCTTTACTGAAAATATTAATGCCTCCATAATAAAAAGACCATTCAATAGATTTTAAGCCGCTCCCTAAAAAGCCTTTCTTCTTTGCTGCGTTCTAATTAGACACTTTTTGCTTGAGAGTTATGACAGAGTGTTATGAATACGAGGGGAAACAAAGCCCCTAATTCTTCTGTAGCTGAAGTCCTCAGCCCAGACATAATTCAGAGCAACACACACAGTTGTAGTGATGCGTTAGTGTAACTGATTTCCCAGAAATGACTTTCCCTAAAAGACTTACGTGATACGTGGTTCGTAGTTACCTTTTCAAATAATGTTGTGATGAAAAGTTTTATTGGACTAATCTTGAGGTCAAGTTTAAAATAATAATATGATCCTGTTTTTCTTTGACAGAGTATCAAGAAGAAAAACACAAGCAAACAAGAGATGAGCACATACCTGCGATTCATAGTCTCTCGTATGAAGGAGCGGGTGAGTCTCAAACAGGGAAGTTTCTGGAGATGTTGTGCTGCACAGTAGAGGTTGCATTGCAGTTGGCCACGTGTCACTGTCCAGAGAGGGGGGCTACAAGAGGGTGTCATTTTATTTCCCCATCACAAGCTGTGTATTTCCACGTACACTTACAATTTCATTGCTCAGTTTAGTATCGCTGTGGCAGGAGTAGTTGCTGCCGTGGGCCTGTGGCTCCTCTCAAATGGACGTTTCTCAGGTTTGAGACACGTGTGGTCTGTCAGACTGGATCTCCAGCTTGGTTTTCATGTGTTCCCCACCTGAAATATTCCAAACTACTGCCTATATTTTTTTCTTTCCTGTGTGTTTAAGCAGATTCTAAATGAAGTAACTTACACTGTCTCATGGTCCTTTCAGGCTATAGATCTAAACAAGAAAGGGAAGGACAACAAACACCCAATGTATAGAAGGCTGGTGCACTCAGCTGTTGATGTTCCTACTATACAGGAGGTAGAGTGACTTGCTTTCTGACTTCCACACTGTTTCTGGTGTCTTTTAGCAGTGAAGATAAACCTTAAGAACTAAAGCATTAATACTGGTTGAGTCTCCTTATGATCAGTGTTTGAGTATTGTGTCTGGCTTTGAGCACTGGAACAGGCTGCCCAGGAAAGTTGTGGAGTCTCCTTCTCTGGAGACATTTAAAACCTGCCCGGACACGTTCCTGTGCGACTTGATCTAGGTGATCCTGCTCTGGCAAGGGCATTGGACTAGATGATCTTTCGAGATCTTGTCCAGTCCCTAACATTCTGTGACACTGGAGTCCAAAATACACGCTTTTTCCCCTAGGTAGGTAACTGAGTAAAACCATGTTGAATGGTGCCTTTTTTCTTTGTACTATGGTTTTACTGGGAGATGAAGGTAGCTAAGTCTTTAGAGAAAGTACCCTTTATCTAAGTCACTGGATATGGACTCGGGTGTCTGTGTTTGCATCTGACTGTATGTTTTTGACCATAGTCCAGTTCTAGTGGTTATGCCTTTGTGTAGGTGTCAACTCTGTAAACATCTAAATGATTTATCAAGTACCAGTCCTTTTGTTGATCACAAAAAACAAGACCCACTTAAAACATCTGTTTTGCATTAACTGTTCCAAAAAGAAAGTTCTAGTAAATGCATTGTCCTTTTTTCTGAACCAAAGGTCTGCCCGTGACTCATGTAAGCTGGTGGCACATGACAAAAACAAACAGCATGTTCATTTCCTTCACTGCCAGCAACTGGGTTACTGTGCAGTGCTGTAGTACCTCTTGCCCTAGGTGTGAAAATCTTGTTTTTAGGATTGTTATTCAAACACATGGATAAACAGTAGGTCTATTGATAGTTTTGGAGACCAGCAAGCACTGGCTGGCTTGAAAAACTGGCCATACTGGCTGAGCCTGACAATGAGTCTGGTCTTTCACTGTTTCACCTTCATCTGCTTCCACAGAAGTCTTTTGGCCTTGACAGTGTCCTAGAAATTGATGATGTTTTGGTTGATGGTTGGAAGTCTCCTAGGTGTTCCTGGCAGAGTATAAGTGAGTGCTGTGTGCCGCTTTACTTACCAGACGTAAGACCATAATAGGAAAATGAACTACATGCAGGCATTTGTTAACATCTTTGGAAGACAAAAATAATCACCCTTCTTCAGAAAACACTGACTGTCAAGTGAAGATCCTGCGACTATAAAGGCAGTCAACACTGATTTGAAAGAGGCTGATATTTTAAGACACAAGATCTTCACCTCATGAAATACTTTAACCTGAACTGGGCTGCACCTTACGGTGAAACTACTCTAGTTTTATTGTGTTATAACCAAGATCTTATTTTTTAAATTGGGTCAAGTATTAAAGCACCTGCTTTACTTCTGGACATTGCATAAAGGGGCCAGTGCGGCCAGTGGTGCTAACAAGCGGTGTAAAAGAGTCAGAGTATTCCTTCTGTGTGCAGGAAGGGCAGTGTCTGAGCTCTCTTGTGTAACACAGATTCTGTGAAAGATTCTCTGGATAAAATGGGTGCAACACTTTTACAGGCATTTTCATGGTGCTGTGTTCTCTTTTGTGTAGAAAGTAAATGAAGGAAAGTACAGGAGTTACGAGGAGTTCAAAGCAGATGCTCAGCTGCTTCTACACAACACAGTGATTTTCTATGGAGGTAACGTACATTTACTGCTGGCTTCATCCAATTAATCTTTATTTGTAGGAAACTCACAAGTACAGGACTGAATATGATATGCTTGAGTGTGCTTCAGGTCTTTTGAGAGCCCTTAAGCATCAAAATAAGCTGCAAGAGGATTTTACAGGTTATTGTCTGGCCCACCTACCAGGCTGTGTGGTTCTGCCTGACTCTGTTAGCTGGAATGTGCCACCTTTGCCAGCCTGTTTCTGGTGTAGCCATGTCAGTCTGTACTGCAGATTTCTGCCAGTACACAGAGGGTGTTCTAGAGTGGAAATAGCTCTGGTCACTGATGTGCTGTGTTAGCAGAAGCATGCACTGTGGACATGTATTTTTCACTTGTGGACGCTATCTGCTGTATTGTGATAGCAAATACAGTTACGGCCAAACTGGGGTCCTGCTGGTTGCAGTGTGTGGAGGTACAGCCATCGGAGAAGCTTCCAGCCACGGGGCAGGTCAATAAATTACTGTTTGATATGGTGGGGCAATCTGACTGGAAGTGGAAAACCAGCACCACTGCATTCAGAAGCTACAGCCAAGTCCTATAGTAAGGTTCTCTGAAGCCATCATTTCAGGAAGGGTATAGCTCTCCCTTGCAAGCATGGCCCATGTCAGGGAAACTGGGAGGAGGTGGGGCCGATGTACTTGCAGCATCAGAAGATCCACACTGTCACTGGAAGGAAGAGAGCAAAATGTGCTGGTAGAGAGATGTATAGGTAAAGGGAAGCACGTGATGATAAATAGCGCATGAAGCATTATTCTGAGCAGAAGGACTTATGTGATTGTTCCTGCATGGCTGTCAAGTGGTGATAGCAGAGAACATGTTTTAGGATGACTGCAGTGGGTCTTTAAGACACTGGCAGAGAAAGAAACTGGGTCCACATTAAAATGAACCCTGTCTCCCTGCTGCAGCCCCTCAGATGTGTGCTTGTCCTGTTCACCTGAAAATCTCCCAACAATAATTCTGCATCTGAAAGGAAAAAACAAATGTGGAACTGAGGGTTAGGAAATCTGACATGGAAGGGTTATCCAAGTGACTAAGTAATGTTCTATGTTCTCAAGCAAGGCCGTTACAGCGTGGAAGTCGTAGCAATGACAGGTGTGAGTCTTTGTGGGCGCTGTGATCGTACTGGGATTGTTCACACCGTTTGTTTTCATTTCTAGCGGACAGTGAACAGGCTGACATAGCGAGGATGCTCTACAAAGACACGTGTCACGAAGTAAGTAGCACCGAGTAACCAAGGTTTACCACAAGATACTTGACTCATTTCAGATTCTGAAAAAGAATGAAGAATAATGTGAACTTTGTTAGAAACTTTCAATTCCTTTTTCTCTTTTTTTCTTATCATTTGGAAAATACTGAAATTAAAGTTTTCAGTTTGAGCATAACCCAGTCCTACATAGTTGAGCTAGAAATAATTGAACTTGCTGATATAAATGGAACCTCAGACGAGTTTCCTACCAAATTCTGTAACTGACATGGAAACATTTCTCAACATTCAGAGGAGATAAAACAATAGTTAGTTGAGCTCTTCATGCTTTCTCCACTTGTGCAGATGAATTACTTCTTTCAGAAGGTGCTTTAAATATTTGATCAATTTAAAGGGCTGTCATTTGCACTTTTGCTATAATAAATCATGAAGGGTTGAATTAGTGTCCTACTTGTGCCCTGTTTCTCTAAAGCACGGATGAAGTTCCTGCAGCTTGTCTTTCATCAGCTTTCAGCTCTTGGCAGTTTCACACCTCCCCTTTGCACAGACAGAAGAATCTCCACCAAATTAGCAAACAGGCTGAAAACATGTTCTCCTTAAGAGAGAGAGATACTACTGAAGGCACATAAATAGGACTTTTTGGACTGACTTAACCTTTCTCTTTGTTTTTCAGCTGGATGAACTGCAGCTTTGCAAGAACTGTTTCTACCTGTCCAATGCGCGACCCGACAACTGGTTCTGCTATCCTTGTGTATGTTGCTGACACAGATGTTTATTTGTCTGCTTCTCTGTGTGAAAGCCTGCAGTTCTGGTGTCATTCATGCATTGAATATTCCATTTCACTAGGCTCGTTTCGAAAGCATCATTAAGACACTGTAAGCCTAGATACTTTACTCAAGTGAAATGTTGATTGAAGTTCAAAGCTGGAACAATACAGGTTATAAAACTTGGTTATCAGCCACTTACAACAGCCTCACAATAAAATAAGGAGCTTACAGAAATAAAACTTTGCTCCTGGATGAAGCTATAAAGACGAGTTTAAGTTTTAGGCTGCTTAAGATCTCTGTTTTCAATAGCTGGTTACACCCTATTCAGGCTGATTACTTTGAGCCATTTCAAGGGAAGCATGAACTGTAAGAAGATAAAAATGAAAATATCTGCATAAACTGCAACCATATTCTTAAGATACTAGAGCACTGTACTACAGCAAAATGTTAGTGGGAGATACGGTTTATATGAGGGAGCTGGGTCTCTTCAGCTTGGAAAAAAGGAGACTGAGGGGCCACCTTATTGATGTCTATAAATACGTGAAGGGTGGCTGTCAGGAGGATGGAGCCAGGCTCTTCTCAGTGTCATCTAGTGATAGGACAAGGGGTAGCGGGTGTCAGCTGGAACATAGGAGGTTCCACATAAATTTGAGAAGGAACTTCTCCACAGTGAGGGTGGCAGAGCACTGGAATGGGCTTCCCGGGGGGGTTGTGGAGTTCCCTTCTCTGGAGACATTTAAAACCTGCCTGGATATGTTCCTGTGTGACTTGGTGTAGGGGATCCTGCTGTGGCAAGGGGATTGGACTAGATGATCTTTCGAGGTCCTTTCCAATCCCCAATGTGCTGTGATTCTGTGATAGCCAATAATAAATACAACCTTTTTTTCCAGATACCTAATCATGAGTTGGTTTGGGCCAAAATGAAAGGCTTTGGGTTTTGGCCAGCCAAAGTCATGCAGAAAGAGGACAATCAAGTTGATGTTCGCTTTTTTGGCCATCACCACCAAAGGTAATGAATTAATTCTATGTGCTGCTTTTTACAAACTGTACTTAAATGAAGATATTTCATCTATCATGTTGTAAGTTCTGACTCAGATAGTTGCCAGTGCTAGAAAGGCTAGTACTTGCCATAATTATTTCAGACAATTTAAAGCTCAGTCTAACACATCCAGAGTTGCCAAATGGCTCAGGGATTCCCTTTCCACAATTGCCATGGGGATGTTACTTAATGCCATTTATTTACTCAAGTGAACTTTAAGTGTTTCTTCAAATGAGTGGCAGCCTGCTGACCGAGGCCAAGGTGAAAACTGGAGAGAAACCCGCCCTTCTCCCCGGCTGTATTGACTTTATGCAGTTTTCTTTCCTGAGCAGGCACATTGCAGCTTTGTGTTTTAGAAACACACGTCACAGGTGTTGGTGTCTCGCTGTTAGAACATTGACAGAGCTCCTGCTGTGAGCCACTTTGCAATTTCACAGAAGAACTATTTACATTGAAAACTTCACTCTTAGTTTTTACTTCACCTCCAGGTGTTTGCTCAGCATTTCAGGGGGCTCGTAGCAGTTACTGCAGCAGATGCAATGGGGGTTTTTTTCTGCTTGATTTATTTTCCTGTAATGGGAGGAGAGGAGACATTTGCAAAGTAAGTCATGGTTGTTGGGAAAGTGGTGTATCTTGGTGCTTCCCAAAAGGACCTAGATGATTCAGTTGCAGAGTTTTATGAGGGTGTTCATTTACATTGCTTTTAGTGGAACCTGCACTGTGTATAACGTTTTCATTTGTTGCGTGAACTCCAAAGACTTTCCAATAGGCATGAAGTGGGTAAAGGACCTTTATCTGTGTCTTCACCACATAACGATTTGCCTTGACTCTGCTTGCAGATGTAGCTTATCTCGTTAGCAGTTGTGGCATCAAGTTCACACAGCTTCCAACTAGGTACTAAAGCAGCCTGACACTTGTGCTCGCAGCTTCGTCAGCGTTTGCTGGTAGAAAGGGCACAACGCGTTACACTAGAGCACCGCCGCTTGGTTGCCGCGCTGGCCGTGGACCAAAGGCCATTCCTGGGTGGTGTAATCAGCTTAGTTTCTTCGGCTTCGCAGAAACGCGATTTATATTGCAGGCATTGAGAATCCTCAGACACCTGAGTTGTTGCAGCGTTTGCTCTGTTACATAGATGTGCACAGCAGCGACTCTTTTATGTCCAGTGTTGCTTGCTGTAACCTTTGAAAGTGTCAAGAGCTGCCCAGCTAACTCTGTGAGAGCTCTCTGAAAATGCTGTAAGAGGACAAAGTACCTTTGGAACCAAGTCATGAATTCAATCCAGAAAAGCATGACAGTCCCCATGTGAGTTCAGTCCTGAGAGACAAGGGCCCAGACTACAAAGTGTCTCTGTTCGAGGTGATAATTTGGGACAGCCCTTGACAAAGCGGTCAAGGGATTAGCATGTGAACTTTCAGTAAAGATGTTTCACTGTCTCACTTGGGGCATTTAGCAAAAGAGCTGGTGGGAGGTGACTGGTTTTGGTTCTGGAGGAGGTTTGTGGCTCACCAGAAATAGAAAAGACTTGTTAGCACACACAGCTAACAAGTGCTTGTAATAGCACGGATGTTGTGTCTGGTTCTGGGCCCCTCAGTTCAAGAAGGACACAGAGCTTCTGGAGAGAGTCCAGCGCAGAGCCATGAAGATGATGAAGGAAGTAGAACACCTCCCTTATGAGGAAAGGCTCAGAGAGCTGGATCTCTTTGGCTTTGAGAAGAGAAGACTGAGGGGTGACCTCATTAATGTTTATAAATATCTGAATCTTGAGCGTCAGGAGGGTGGAGCTAGGCTCTTCTCAATGTCATCTAGTGACAGGACAAGGGGCAGTGGGTGTCAGCTGGAACATAGGAGGTCCCATATGAATGTTAGAAGTAATTTCTTCCCAGTGAGAGTGACAGAGCACTGGAACAGGCTGCCCGGGGAGCTTTGAAGTCTCCTTCTCTGGAGACATTTAAAACCTGTCTGGATATGTTCCTGTGTGATTTGGTCTAGGTGATCCTGCTGTGGCAGAGGGATTGGACTAGATGATCTTTTGAGGTCCCTTCCAATCACTGTTGTTAGGTGATTCTGTGAGATGTCTAATGATATGTGCTCCATGTTTTTCAAATATGTTGAATATGTCCAAATTCCGAGTAAAAAGAAATTGTCAGTGATCAGCTACCATGAAAAAGACAGTTTCTCAGGTCAAGATCCTTCACTTGTATTTAATGTTTCTGAACCTGCCTGTGTTGTGTATTCAACAGGGCCTGGATCCCCTCTGAGAACATTCAAGACATCACAGTGAACATCCATCGACTGCACGTGAAGCGCAGCATGGGGTGGAAGAAGGCTTGCGATGAGCTGGAACTGCACCAGCGTTTTCTTCGTGAGGGGAGATTCTGGAAATCAAAGAATGAGGATAAAGGGGAAGAGGAGGCAGAGTCAAGTATCTCTTCCACCAGCAATGAGCAGGTGAGTGCTGCCACACGGTCAGCAAACTAGGCAGTATATAGAAGTGTACTGTGATGACAATATTTTGATTAATGTACTATCAAATGACCTCGTGCTCTATCTGCAGTTTTGTGGTGACAAGAAGAAGGTCCATAGGGTTATTTTTCTTATGGTCTGTAGCTCAGTGATAGCAAGAGTAGAGAGTTCTGTCATTCCTTAGTGTCTTGGATGACTTCTGGGAAGTTCAGTGTTTGTCACCTACAGCACCTTGAGGAGAAAGACCAAGATTTCTAAAGTTAAAAAGGAATTTCAAATTAAATGACAAGGTTATCAGATGATTATGCAACAGACTTTCTTGGACTGCTCTCCAGGGACAGCCCTGTAGCTGCTCAGGCTTTTCACAGCTGGACTATGTTCACTTTGGACTGTGTTCTGCATCACACATCCCAGCCATGACGTTTTCAGCAAGTCCGACTCATTAGGTGCAGCATTGCAGTTGAGGACCATGTGGCCAGTGACTGATTAACATCATTAAAAATAATCCTATAAAGCCAGAAAAAATATATTGCTTTCACAAGAGATAAAAAGCACAGAAGACAGAAACTTTTGCATTGCCATATGGAAATCTCCTTGTCACAGCTGCGCCTTGCTAGTTCTCTGCTTCTCACTATCACTGACTTGGCAGTAAGTCTGTCATAGTTTGCGGGATGCTTCTCTGTATTTCTGGCTGCCTTCTCCTGGCATCACCTTCTTCCTTCATTTAAAGCCACTGTCATCTTTCTTAGTCTGCATTTTAGAAAATCAGCGTGTTTTGACCCCTTTTCTTTGCCCTTTTGTCAATCAGTTCTATGTCCAGTTTGTGGCTATAAATGTAAAAGCTTGTGAAACTGAATGTTGCTTTAAGGAGGTGCTCCAAAGGCGCCAGTGCGGGCACTGATGGGCTCAGCGTTGGCCAGCAGCATGGCAATAGTGGAGCAGGCTGGTATTTGCCCCCTCAGATGTAGGGGATGCTCCTATCACCTTCTCACAGAAGCCATCTCTGTAGCTCCCCTGCTAGCAGAATGTTGCCACGTAGACCCAGGGCAACCATCCACATCAATGTCACTCTCGTTCCTGTTGCTGGAGATTGCCTTTTCTTCTGAAGTATGAAGTTCCGTACTCTTCCAAGAATACAGATATCATCAATCATAGCAAGTCTGGATAATCGTGCATATTTATTGTCTTCAGGCTCTTCTCAGTGTCATCTAGTGATAGGACAAGGGGCAGTGGGTTTGAGCTGGAACACAGGAAGTTCCACAGGAATATGAAAAGGAACTTCTTCACAGCGAGGGTGACAGAGCACTGGAAGGGGCTGACCAGGGGGGTTGTGGAGTCTCCTTCTCTGAAGATGTTTAAGACCCGCCTGGATGAGTTCCTGTGTGACTTGGTCTAGGTGATCCTGCTGTGTCAGGGGGATTGAACTAGATGATCTTTCGAGGTCCCTTCCAACCCCTAATGATTCTATGATTCTATGATTATTATTTCTCTTCTCTGGCTTCTAACAAGATCTGTTGTGCAATTAAGGGTCACTAATGTTAGAATATTCCAGAAAACAGATGTTTATACTTGCGTGTGAAATGAAGAAAACCATGGTTACAGGTATTTTAGCAAATACCTGTGGAATGTTAGAACTTGCTAATAAATTTAGTTCCTTCATGCAGTCATAGTCATCAGTGATAACGCAGGGATTATCGTGTGCACTTCTCATTTAAGAAGAGTATTCGACTTCTGATTTGCTAAATTAAATAATTTTGGATATTCACAAATGAGAAGTGGACCAGTTGTGTTATGATGGTTCCTGCTTGAACAGAGTATTTTTTGAATTATTCAACGTGCTCTGCGTAATGTTCACAGCTGAAGGTTACTCAGGAACCAAGAGCAAAGAAAGGACGACGTAACCAGAGTATGGAGCTCAAGAAGGAAGTAAGTAACCTCAGTTACCATGTTTGTAGAGGTATCAAAGTAGAAAAAGCCTGACATTGTAATAGATGCTCATTTAATTGCTGTCACTTTCTACTGATTTGACAGTATTAGTCTTGTAAGTTCCAGCCCTGTAGATTGCTCTTCCTCGCTAACAAACTTTATACCTCCCACGTGCAACCCTCTGGTAATCGTAATGTTCTGCATCACTAATAAATCAACAGTCAGCTGGCAGCCTTTTTTAAAGATTCAGGCAAGTTTAGTACGGCTACAGGCAGCAGAAATTGGGAAGGATTTTGCATGACTATTACACGTGTAAATTGCCATCTCCACCTTGGCCTGTGGAACCTCCTGCCTTGTTCACGCAGCTGGAGCACGAACGGTCTCGCAGCCCAGCAGGACTGTGCTATTGTCCTTGTACACAAGGGAGCAGTTACCGGGACACGCACGAAGCTCCTGTTCCCTAACTTCGCAGTACTTTTTTCTGGCCCTGTCTCAGCTGCACAGTAACCACTAAGGAAAAGTTGCACATCCTTGGGAAGGGTCTCAGGGACAGAGGAGTCGGGCGTTTGTGCTCCAGTGGTACGTGGGATGGCCCTGGTGCCTGAAATGCAGACACGGCCACTCTGTATCCGGGCACCTGCCGCCCCACTGTCTCTGAGACACCTGCATTGAAACATCTGGTGCTTCCTGGGCACAAACTATTGTCTGTGCACGATGAGGAGACCACAGTTTAGGGTGTTGTGTTGTTTTTAATTGTGTTTTCTGTCCAGCAAACCCCGTAATTTGCTTCATTTATTTATTTCTTAATGTGTGCCTTCTTAGTTCTGCTCATATTTGATCAGTGATCCAGAAGTCAGTCAGAGTGACCTATTAGAGGATAATTGCTTGCAGAAGGGAATGCACAGCCAGTCTTGTGAGTGGTGTGAGCCAGGGCCCCATCACACTGACAGTCAAAGAGTTATTCTCAACAAGTCTAGTCTTGCTTTGTCTGCTAAGTCAGCTTTCAAAAACCTTAAGTTTAAAAACCTGAAGTCACACTCATGTGTGTCTTCAGACACTTCACATATCAATAAGAGTTCGCAGGGACATTACTTCTGTCTGTTCTAAAGATCAGGGGCAATTGGTGTGACAGTGTGGTAACACAGGGACCAAGTTTGGTGCGGCACACTATGGCAACTATGACTTTTTTCTTGATAATTTTGTAATTGCAGAAAGTTTCTGTGGTCAGTCTAGTTCTGTATTATTGGAAGCAAGACGTAGATGCTCATTAGCCTTTCATCTTCAAAGGACCTTGGAAATACTCATCAGTTTTTGGGGCAGTTCTATGACATAACTGGAACGTTATAGACTCCAGCGGAGCCTGTTGGACTAGAGTAAGCCCAGCATTTGCCAAAACAATTCAGGCACTTTGGCCACGCAGCTGGAGTCTTTTCAAAGAGAAGGGTAAGGGGGAGAATCCTGAAGGAACCCTTTAATAATCCCAGGTGATCTGCAGTGATTCAGCATAGCCTCTGATGCTGTTTGCAGCTTCTGAGGAGTGAGGCTGGTAAATGTGGCATCCTGCTGCCATATGTCTGCTTCCTTCAGGATTGCTTCTAGCTGAAGTCAGAGAAGTCTGACCAAAGAACCTACTCATGGTCATACTGGTTTTCCTCAGCGATCCCATGTCCCATTAGCACCAGAGGTCTTCACAGACACCTTCCACATTAATTGTGCTGGCATTAGTCATGAATCATTTTTTCTTTGGGGACACTGACCATTTACTTGTTTTATTGTGATATCAGGATTGACAAATGTGTTCTTTCTGTGTAGGAGCCGGAACCTGAAACTGAAGCTGTAAGTTCAAGCCAGGAAATACCCACAATGCCTCAGCCCATTGAAAAAGTTTCAGTCTCAACTCAGACCAAGAAGTTAAGTGCCTCTTCTCCAAAAATGCTGCATCGGAGCACCCAGACCAGTAACGACGGAGTGTGTCAGAACATGTGCCATGACAAATACACCAAAATCTTTAATGATTTCAAGGACAGGATGAAAGCTGATCACAAAAGAGAAACTGAAAGAGTTGTGCGAGAGGCAGTGGAAAAGGTAACACTTGTCCAACACCACCTACCCTCTGATTTGAGGAGAGGAGGAGTGTGGATTGTTTTGCACATTCTTTTCTATTTTTGTAACATCCACCCTTAAGAAAATGAATTCAAAACCTTTTCCAAAGAGACCATGTAAAAATCATCTTCGTTATTTCTTTCTAGAGCATTTCTATACCAACAAACCTCAGTTTTAACAGAAAACTACTTCTTTGATCCTTCTCCAGTAAAGGCAGTTTGTGATCCAAGGAGAAAACTAACTTCATTCTTGAACGTTCATTTCCAGAGCTTTTTTCCCTCCATTGTTGTGCTGCAAACAACGGCACTGTTTAATGCTGGTCATGAAGAATTCTTCTTTTGTCAGTATTCTGGCATAAACATCAAATAAATTTGCTGAAAATCTTACTAATTCTCTTATGTAAATTATAACCTGTTTAAAATTCACTATCTAAGTCTGAGCTGGTCATGTTTGGCTGGAGAGACCAGGAAAATTGAGAGGATGATTTGTCTGATCTTTTTTAAGTACCTGTCTTAAGACCAGATTAATTTCCTTATGGATGAAGGACTGTGGAACAAACCTAGAGAGTTGTAAGTGTTAATCCTGTAGAATGAAAACACCAAACTTTTAGCTACTGGGAAAAGGCAGAGGAATCCCACTGGGATGTTCTGTTTTGTATTTACTATTGTGCTTTTGCTGTAGATTTATATGCAGTTATAGATTTGGAAAAGACAAAATCTCTGTCTAGGAAAAACTTACAGTCTATAAGTAAAGTCTATATTTATAGACTGTTGACAAAATAGATATGGAACTTACTTAGTTGTTTCTGTAGATGCCCAGCAGAATAGAAATGCATTGATTTTTTTTAATTTCTTAGAGGATGGAAGTTTTGTTACAACTCTAAGGGCAAGAACTTCTTGTTTTCTAAGTAGGAAGATTGTCTGATTTGGTTACCTCCACCCACATCAGTAACAGCGGTTTAAAGAGTGTTGGTTTGAAGAGGGTTCTTGTTTTGCTGTTTTTCTTACGGCAGCTGCGTACAGAGATGGAAGAAGAGAAAAGGCAGGCTGTAAATAAAGCTGTGGCCAACGCACAAGGGGAGATGGACAGAAAGTGTAAGCAGGTAAAGGAGAAGTGCAAAGAGGAATTTTTAGAAGAAATCAAGAAGCTAGCAGGCCAACACAAGCAACTGATCTCCCAGACCAAGAAGAAGCAGTGGGTAAGTGTCAAAAACGTATTACAAGAGAAGAAGTACGAGTGTGTAATGGGTAGTGCAGGTCAGGTGAAGGGGGCTTTTCCTTACTTTTAACTGCCCCTTTCACAGGTCTTTCACTGGTCTTTTCCCTCCTCCTATTACTGCTTTCAGGTTTTCTGCACCTCCAAATTCCAGCGTGAAGTTCTGATTACTTTCCATCTGATTCATGGAGTGTTAACGGCACCACCTTCTTGAGTCTGATCAGGTGTTAGTGTAAAGACCTTTTTTGCCAAGTGCAGTTTTATTACATGTTTTGCATCGTGTTCACACTCCTTTGACCAGAGAGCACAGTATCTGGCTTCACCTAGTGTTATTCCCCTGCTAATAATGCTGCTAGCAATATTCTTTTGGCCTTCTCCTCTCCCAGTTTTTCAGGCAGCTCTTAAATGTTCTTTCGTGTAGACATTTTCCCCATGTTCAGTCCTGAATCCCAAATCTGCAGCGTTGCCTTCAAAAACCCTGTGCACACGCCCCTTAGAAATGTGAAGTCAGACACCTAACCATTCATAGAATCATACAATCATTAGGGATTGGAAGGGACCTCGAAAGATCATCCAGTCCAATCCCCCTGCCACAGCAGGATCACCTAGATCAACTCACACAGGAACACATCCAGGCAGGTCTTGAACAGCTCCAGTGAAGGAGACTCCACAACCTCCCTGGGCAGCCTGTTCCAGTGCTCCGTCATCCTCACCGAAATGTGAGATAGATATTTAAGAATTTCTTGATATTTATTATTTGACAAGGATCTGTTAGATGCTGCAGACTGTTCCCTGGTTTTGTTTGGTTTGTTTCTGGTCTTCCAGCCAGAAGTGTGTTCTTACACATGGCTGTACAGCAGCTGCTTACACGTTGCGAGCGCTGCAGTGCTGTGCCTGTAAGAGAGGAAGCCTTGCGCAGAGGAGCCCTGGGCCTGGCATGCACACAAGCTTTGCTGTTTCTTTGCCAGTTTTCATACAAGCAAGAAACAAAAGCCATTGTGGTAGAAGGCAGACCACGCTGTAGCAGCTGTCTGGAGGGTGGGTACGCGCCTGCTTTTGCGCTTCGATTGTGCCGGACGTGGCTGCGGAGCATGCGGGTGCCTTGCCACAAGATGGCACGCTGGGCTGAGCAGCGCTGACCGGTGCCAGTGCCACTGCAACTCGGGGACAGCCAACCCTCGTTTGTCTGCGGCTGTCAGGGGCTGTTTGTTTATGTTCAGCCTCATTAGTCCTTCTTGTTACAGAGGAAAGGGTGGCCCCTGCAGAGAAAACTCTGCTTTGTAGAAGAGCAAAAGAAATTGTAAGGCAAGACCACCAGCTGCTGACTGTCTGAGTTACGAGGGGGATTTTTGTAAAGAGAAGAATTACTTCAAATGCCAGGGCTCCTGGAGGGTCCTCCTTTCTGTACTATGAAGAATTTAGTGTGGGTGTTACGATACTGCTTGCCTGGGTCTCTGTCAGTTAGAAAATTCTTCCCATCTCTCCAGAGAAGTTGTTTGGGTCTCTGACTTGATCAAGTTACTGTGTTCAATAAGTCACCAGCCGTTGCCTGTGGCACTTGAGAGGGCAATCAGATTGCCTTTGCCCACTATAGAAAGATGTCAGGTCCTGCTCTGGCAGGGGGATTGGACTAGATGATCTTTCGAGGTCCCTTCCAATCCCTAATGTTCTGTGATTCTGTGATAGCTCTCTTGCGCTGGAAGTTGAGGGTGCACATGTGAGCTGTTGCTGGTATTCAGCAGATGGCAGTAACTCGGTCACAGAAAAACTTGACTGCAGTCTGGACTCTTAGCCTTGGCTGCTTTTTAGTGGGTTTGAAGGCATCATTTATGGAAGAAACTCCTGAGACTTTAACTTCCTCCAGTGTGCCTTTCCCACATCTTTTGGCCTAACCAGAGCGTGCCCTTGTACCACATTGCTGCATCTCATGATCGTGCAGGTAGAAAGCCTCTTTCCAAGCAAGACAATCAAACATATGGAGTGTTTGACACTATTGCCTGTTGCTGTGGCCCCAGAACTATCTGTCCATCACCACCTTAAATGAAGAAATCATCCAGGCAGCTGTTTTGCCTGTGGTGGGAGGGGGTTTAAGGATAAACACCTTTGTGTTCCAGCTGCTGGATCTACCTGCCAACAGACAGCCTCAGGCACTGGAGTTGGGCCAATTACACATCTCCCCAGTGATCTGTCCTTGGTGGTGCTAATGACAGTCCCCGCTGTGCAGTACCGCTCCTGTATGCTGCGATCCTAATGACACCTCCTTACCAAGATCTCATGTAATTAACACACCTACGAAATGAGTTTTGGTGGCTTTGCTTTTTAATTAGAAGCAGAGACCTCTGGTTTTGTGTAATCCAGTTGCCCAGGCTTGGGAATACAGCTGCTGTTATTCACGCTGCGTCTGTCTTTTCCTAGTAGCGAAAAAATACAGACGTCCAGGCAAGATGAAGGGATCATTGTGCTGGAGGTGTGTGCGGGCACATGAGGAGACCCAGTCCCTGCCCTCACGAGCCTCATGCGTAGTTAAAGGGACAGCATTTTCTGTGGCTCTAACTGGTCACAGTTGGCTTTCTTGTTCAGACCTCAAAAAACTTTGGAGTTGATACAGATACCTCAAATAAACCAGAACTGGAAGGAAGAAGTGTAAAAGCAGAGGTAACGCCCCTGGAACTGGGCAGCCCGACGTTCTCCAGAACACAGGCCTGGGTGCCAGCACTGACATCCCTCCTCCCAGTTCTGTCGTCACCTAACCCAGTGCACCGCTCACTTCTCTACCTTTTGATTGATGTCTCTTGCTCTGTTTTACCTACATCTGCCCTTATTCAAACGTTCAGCAGTTTGTTTTTAAGTGAATGGGGACTGTCCGTGCTGGGCCCTGTCTGGAACAAGCCCCCCAGTGATGGATAATGTTTAGAGCAGAGGAGGCCCGTGGCCAGCTGGCACTTTGCTTTCTCTGCCACGTGCGCTGCTACCAGCTTGGACGTGATTTCCCTTCTGAGTGGCTATTTACATCCCTTACTCATGGCTAGCATCTGCCAAGGGAAGTGGAGGACCCGCAGGCCTGTGTGTTTCAGTGTCTCCGAAGAGGCAGATGCGGAGCTGGTGTCTGGGCCGAGGCCTGTGCTGTTCCCTGCACCTTTCCAGCTGGTGATCCCAGTGGTCCCCACAGTGTCGTGGGCAGCTGGCAGGGTGGAAAACTGGAGAGACAGCTCTCAAGAGGACACTTGTTTGCAAACATGTCTACAGGAAACTTCCCTGGAGCTCAGTTATAAAAAGTAGAAGTTCCCCTCGGGTGCAGCTAGGGCAGGGCCTTTGCTGCTGCTGTACATAAGCAGTGGCTGGTTTGGCCGCTGTACCTGGGGCCTGCCTTCTAGTAGTGAGTAGGGCTGCTGTGGTTTGCTTTGTCTTGAGGCAGCTGGGTTGTTTTCTTTGTACCTCTCCTCTTCTGTCAACAGCCTTGTACCTAGACAGGACCTTAAAAGTAAATCGTGTGCAGTTCTGTGGTTTGATAGCAGCCTGCACAGACCTCTGTTGCCCCTCAGGCAACAAGGACTTCAGACTGGATTTTTAAAGACACTGGTTTTGAGCAGATCAGATTCAGAAAGACAAATCTGAGATCATGAGGACCTGGCTCTCAAGGCCACTGAGTGAAAATGGTTCCTTTAGCAGAAGTGCCACCCCACTTCACAGGATTTTGTCGTGTTACTTGATGCTTTCTCCAGCTCTACTTTAAGGGGCATAAAATCCATCTGGAGACAGATGGACCTCCTTGTTGACTCCGTGTTATGCTGACCAGTGCATCGATTCCATTTTTGTAGTTTGCAGAGGTGATGGGTTTGTTTTCCAGGCATCTCTTCCAGCTACCATGAATCATAGAGCCATAGAACTGATTAGGTTGGAAAAGACCTTTAAGATCTTTTGAGTCCGACCATTAGCCTAACTGTACCAAGCCCTCTGATAAACCATGTCCCTGAGCACCACGTCTCTGTGACTTCTAAACACGTCCAGGGATGATTCAGCCACATCCCTGGGCAGTCTGTTCCAAGGCCTGATGACTGTTTCAGCAAAGAAGTTCTTCCCAGTGCCTAACCTAAACTTCCCCTGGTGCAACTGAAGACCATTTCCTCTTCTTTTGAGGCCAAGTTCTCTTGTCCTATCACTCATTAGTCATGAGAAAACACCAGCACCCACTTGCCTACAACCTCCTTTCAGGTAGTTGTAGACAACAGAGAGGTCTCCTTTCAGCTTTCCTTTTTTCCTGACTAAGCAGCCCCAGCTCCCTCAGCCACTCCTTGTAACATTTGTTGTCTGGGACCTTCACCAGCTCTTTTGCCCTCCTTCGAACCCACTCCAGCACCTCAATGTCTTTCTTAAGGAGCCCAGAACTGAGCCCAGTGCTTGAGGTGAGGCCTCACCAGTGCTGAGTACAGGGGGACAATCATTCCCTGCTCCTGGCTGCACTAGTTCTGATTCAAGCTAGGATGCCGTTGGCCTTCTCGGCAATCTGAGCACACTGCTGGCTCATATTCTTGTGCTGGGGGAGAATCCTCTTTGCTGCATCTCTTCCCATAGCCAAGTGGCACTTTCTTGCTTTTCTCAGTAGCACTGATGTGGCCTGAGTTTTCTTTTCTCAAGCACCATCTGGCAGGCAGCAACCCCTAAAGACAGCAGCCTCCTGGCAGACCTATCTAAATGGGCTTTAACCACCCACTTCATGGAATCACAGGGGTTGGAAAGGGGCCTCTGAAGATCGTTGAATCTAACCCCCTGTGCCAGAGCAGGATCATCGCTTGATCATCACTCTCACTCATTTCTCCGGTGATCTTCCTGCTGTGACTTGAGATCTTTCGTAGCCCCGAAGGACCATTTCTGGCTACCTCCATGCTTGTAAAGAAACCTCAGAAACGTTGAATTTCAACCTTGCGCAGACCTTGTTCACACCAGAAGTGCCTGTTGATTTATCACAGCTTTTAAGACATAGACCAGGGTGCTGTTACGCAGGGCGAGAGATCGTTCCTGCACCCTTTGGCTGAGAGACGTCAGACCAGTGCCGTGAAAGGTGAGTTCTCCTAAATGAGAGATGGCTTTTCCCAAGGCAGTAATCCAGCCTCCAGAAAACACAGGCGTTGTGCAGTCTTGCTAAAGGCTGCTTTTTTGGGCAGCACAGGTGCAAAGTCCCCTCCTGCCTCTGGCTGCCCTGAGCATAGCTACAAGAGCAGCACTGCTCTGCGTGTGCGGCCACATCCTCGAGCCGGTGGGGTCGTTGTGCCTGGGTGAGGAGGGATCCCGCAGGGGTGGTAATCTCGTCCTGTCTGTTCTCCCCAGTGCTACAACTGTGAAGAGGAGGCCATGTACCACTGCTGCTGGAACACTTCCTACTGCTCCATCAAGTGTCAGCAGGAGCACTGGCATGCTGAACACAAACGTACCTGCCGCAGAAAAAGATGAAAGAGCTGTTGGTCCCCTGAAAATCCACCCCGATGATGGCTATTCTCAGACACAGCGGTTTTTGTTTCCAAGAAGCCAAAATTGTTTAGAATTTGCTTCCCATTTTGCACCAGCCTTTAAACACTTTTCGTAAAAAGAAATTTTGCACAGCAGTTTCAATCTTCTGTTTAGCTCTCCTCCAAAATTTTGTCGGCAAAATGAACATCTGTGGGAGCAGGTTACTTCAAATAATTTTAAACTAGAGGATTTGTTGCGTTTTCAGCGAATTTTAAAAACGTTTTTAGGTTTTACAAAGGTTTTAATCTTTAAAAACAGCAGATCTAAAAAGAGAACAAATCACGCACGTTTGACAAAAGGAACATCTGAAAGCTAGATCTGAGTGTCAGGGGTCTAGGACTGTTTCAGCAAAAACGAAACATACTACCTTGATGTAACGTTTCTTTCTTAACCTTGTTGAGCTGGTTTTGTTCAGCTTAATTTTACTGTTTAAAGGCATTATCTATTGGTTATACCAGTGGGTACATGATTGAATTTAGGGAACAGGGTTGACACAGCAGGTGCTAGTCCTGCGTATTTTTTCTTAAATATTTCCCAACTGTGTTTTATTTTCATTATTTCTTTTCAATATATAACTTTTATAACAAAATATTAGCTTTGATCTTGTAGTTTAAAATCACAGGGAACTGGGGTAATCTTTTACTGAGCTGGATCTTAGAGAAAAAAGTGACTATTTAAATTTTGAAGTTTGCACATTTCATCTTTGTCCTAACACGAGTGCTTGTAACGAGAATAAGAAAAGCCAAACAGACCAAAAAAGAAAACAACTACCTTTATTGGTACGCGGGGTTACGAGGCATACGAATTCTTTAGTGCTCCCCCTTCGGCCTCCCCAATCCAACGTCATTTGACTGCCTATGATCTGGTGTCACCTGGTCCTTTGTAGCGTGATGATAAAAGGAGAAAAAGCACTTAAGTTTCACAGAAGCCGTTATGTTTGTAGCAATGGGTCATTGCCGAACACTGAGCTCCATCACTGTACTCAGAATGAAGAATACTGCATGTCGATTTTCTTGTATTAAAGATGCCGTGATTTGTAAAAAGTCTGTATTTTGCGGAATGTCTGGATTAAGAAGCATTACCAATAGGAATGGATCGATAGTTGAAACATGATTTTCCTTTTGTTGGTTTTATATGTAGTTCTATGAATTGCATCCATGTTCAGAGACAATTTTTTAAATAGGTGTAAAGCTGACCGAAATAGCTTTTCCTTTCACGTGTCTCCGCATTTTAGTTTCTTTCAAGGGTTGGTCTTAGCCTGAGTCATACGCCCATTACTCATCCAGCTATTTTTGAGAAGTTAGAGGGATAATTTGTAAATATTTATTTAGATCTTTGATATTTATTGAAAGCAATTACATGATGGAACGATGGAAGCTGAAGAATCAGGAGGAAAGCCTTTAAAAAAGTTTTCTCTAGGATTTGTCAGGGTCATTGTAAAGATGAAAATGTAACTAAGACTTCTGTGAACTACCACTGAAATCCTGATCTTTTCTACTTACGGTGGTGATGTGAGTGAATAATCGACTAGATACTGCCAAATAATGCCCAATATCTCACAGAAATTAAGTGGCAAGTTGATTGGGAAAGCAGCCAGTAGGTAGATGGTAACTGGTGTTACCACAGCTGCATTATTGCCTGATACGTGTGTAATTCCCTTTAGTCGCCTCTGTGTTGTGACTGTCAAACACTTCACAACTAAAAATCAATCTTCTTCGATTACTTTACGAGTTCCAAAACTTCGATCCACCCCTATGAAAGCAAGTTATTGTGGAAATATTTTTGGTGTAAAATCATTCCAGAATATGTAATATTTAACTGATAGCTGCATGAAAGTAAGATTCGTGTTACTTTGGCTTTTTTGTCTCTGTTGACACGGTTGCACATTTCCAAGTTACTACAGCGTGAAAACTGTGTGTTTTAAAGAAAAAAAAAAGAAAACAAACAAAAAAAAAAGATTGTGGCCTGGTTTTGTATAAGTTTTAGGTAAAATTACAATGGATTGTTTTAGGACTCATGATTTAAAATTAATTTTTCTGCAAATCATAAAGCTATATTAAAGTGTTGAGCTTAGCCACTATGCACATTGTAATTATTCATTGTGGCTGTCCAGTTTATGATGCATTCTGGCATTTTGTAAGCTGCTCTGACTAGCAATATATAGAGTCATTTAATGTGTTAACATTGGTTAATAAATGTATTTAAAAAAAGCTCTCGCTGAAGGCGTCTGTGTTGATTTTGGCCGGGTGTCCTCGTGGCCTTGGGTGGGTGCGCGTGAAGCTGCTTTTTTCACTTGTTCTCGTCTACAAAGACCAGGGCTGTGCGTGAGCCTGTGGGGACCATGGTGCTGACTCGAGGTGAGCTGGCAGCCCCATGAAAGGGATTGAGCGCTCAGTCTGACGAAGCAAAGGGCTTGTGCTGGTGCAGTTGCCCACAGGGCCTGTCCTACAGCCATCCCCAGGAAAAAGGGACGTTTGACGGTGAACCACAGGCTTCGTCCTGGAGCCCCACCGTCACTTCAGGGCTGCAGGAGTGACGCTGTGGGAATTGGCTTTTCTGTGGCAGTTAAGCCTTTCCCTGTGCGAGTTAAAACCCGGCGAGACTTGCTAATCCCAGGGAGGGGGGAACCATAAAAACAACATTTGAAATATTTAAAGTTCTCTCAGGATTACACAGAATCATAGAATCATCGGAGTTTGAAGAGACCTCAAGAGATCTCAGAGTCCAACCGCCCCCCACCAAAGCAGGGCTGCTTAAAGCACATTGCACTGAGCTGTGTCCAGGGCAGATTTGAGTATCTCCAGAGGAGACCACACAACCTCTCTGGACAGCCTGTTCCAGAGCTTGTGACTCACACTGCAAAGAAGTTTCTCCTCCCTTATCAATGAAACTCTCAAAAGTACGTTTTATTACTTCCCTAAACTTCTCTGCTCTTCCACAAGTCCTATCATTCTGCCCAAAAGTGCAAACTGTGTTCATTCATCTTGATGAAACTCAAGCAAATGTAAACAGCCTGCACAGGACACATACTGCAAACAAATGGTTTACACTGAGTCAGGGCAGCAAAGCAGGACCTGGAAGCAGTGGTGTCTGCATCGAGCTCCTTTGCCCAGGTTGCTCCTTTCGATTGCTGCAGTCAGCCCTCACGCACAACCCCTTTCACCAGCCCCCCAGCTGGCACAAATCCCTTCCTGGATACCTGCCTCCCGCCTCCCTCCACATGTGCATTTGCCTCTTTGGGTGTCACCAGGTGTCTGGAATCTCTACTCAACAGGTTAAATGCTCTGGAAGTGCTAGGGCAGCTTCCCACCCACTGGTTCTCATGGGCTCTAAGTGACCTGCCATAGCCCATCATAGAATCATTAGGGGTTGGAAGGGACCTCGAGAGATCACCTAGACCAAGTCACACAGGAACACATCCAGGTGGGTCTTAAACACCTCCAGTGAAGGAGACTCCACAACCTCTCTGGGCAGCCCCTTCCAGTGCTCCGTCACCCTCCCATGCTGGGCCCTGCGAAGCGGAGGAGAACACTGGTCCTTGCACATTTCCTTCTCCCAGAAGACATGTGGTGAGTAGAACTTTCTCTGAGCTGCTTCATCTTCACCACTGCAGAGAGGACTCTATCTTGGCGCACCCAGAGCAGTCCTGCAGTTGTGCCGTGGCTCTTCATTGCTGGCTTTTCCTGTTTGTTGTCATCCTTGTTAACATTATTTGGTCTCTTTTTTTGATAATTTTTATTGTTATTATTACATCATCTTAGCTCTAGGTGTTACTTCATTTTAACAAGGAGGAGCAGTGGTTTCTGCCTCTTGCTTCCCTTACGTGGAGTGAGCTGCCCAGCTCAGGGCTTGTTTGCCTTTCCATGTCTCAAAGACCAAGAATGTCAAATATGTTTGGGATTTGTGGCCAGTAGTTTGGGGTTACCCAGCCAATTTTAGCCTCACTGAGCAGCGAGCACACATGCGGTCTGGCCATGTGCTTTCCAAATGCTTTTGGAAATCTGAGGGGGTGGGAGGGGAGTATGAGAATCAAAAAGTCCTTCCCTGCACTGTTTCATATTAAGGAAAGTCAATGTCAAGTGAAAGGTTTATGAAGATAATAGAGTCTTGCTGTTCTTAAGTGGGAGATGTTAAAGGGAAAAGAAACTTGGCGCAGAACTTACAAAACCTGGAGAAAAATGTCCCATTTGGTCCTAACACAACCTATGTCCAGCAGTCAAAAGGTTCAGAAGTGTGTGATCATGTAACGCTCAAAGGAACGCTGAGCTGTCACCAGTTCAAAATTCTGAAATCAGGGAAGAGAGCTTACAGAAAATTCAGCCTAAAGTGCACCTCCTGCTCCCCATGCCTGCTGTGGTTCTCCAGCCCCATGGCCTTGGAGCCAGCAGTGAAGTGTGCAGAGATGCCTTCAGCATGACAAACAGGGATGGAGGGGCTGAAATCAGCTACACAGCAGCTGCTTTGCTGGTAACTTCTACCTGGAAATGTCATAATAATTGAAGGTAATAGGCTGAGAATGGGCCTGCTGAGAAGCAGAGGAGTGTGCTTGTTTACAAAGCCACCAGCCAGTTTCTCCGAACTCCCTGGACATGAAAACTAAGCTGGTGTACAGCTTTAATGGAGAAGGGGTTTGCCTCAGAGAGGTTCCTAAAGATGCCCTCGAGTTCTGCCCAGAGAAGATGCTGTGATGCTGGTTACACAAAATGCTCTACTGGTATTCTGAAAAAGGGCTTCTGCAGAAGCAAACGAGGTTTATTAGCAAGCCAGAGCCCTTTTTTTATTGTTAACTAGTCCGTTGAAAGCAGGAAAAGTATCTGTGGTGCAGGTGGTCACTGCAACTGGCTCCGGACCCACTCGCTGCGTTGTGACCGCTCTGCCCTTGCTCCATGCGGGCTCCATGGGAAGAGCATGTGGGAGCCAGCGCTGTGCTGGGGCTGAGCCACAAGCCCGTCACGCTTGGCCACAGCAACGCACTTCTGTCCCTTGCACCAAGCAGGGTGTTCAAGCCTTTGTTAACCGCCTTTGTTAGGAGCAAAACGGAACTGATGCCTCTCACGCAGCAGGTCTTGACAGCCCCGGTGTAAAGAAAGTGGAGCGCCCGTGCAGGTCTCGGCTGAGCGGGGCACCACGGTAGCTGCCCTCGTTAGGGAGACGGGGAAGTACTGCCACGCAAGAGAGCTGCGTGTGGCCTGTGTGCTCTCAGGATGGAGCGCAGCGAGGTGTCCCGGCTGCAGCGTGCTGCAGACAAGTGGATCCTCTGCCGTGCGAGCTGCGGCCAGCACCCAGCGACGCCGGGCTTGCGGAGAGAGATCCCTTTAGCTGACAGAGCACCTGACTGAGGGGCAGAGCCTTTTGCTTTCTTTTCACACCTCTGTAAAGACCATGAGTACTGGGAAGTCTTTGACTTTTCCCCTGAAGAAAGGAAGCTGAGCCAGTCACTAATGCAATTGCTTTTCCTGCGGACTCCGGAGCCAGCGACGGTTCCTGCCGGGTTCCTTAATGTCCGCGGCCAGCGCAGCCGTGAGCGGGCTGCTCCGCTCCAGCTCTGCCGCTGGGCGTCGGTGCTGGGCTCCGAGCCAGAGCCGCCGACTGCTCAGCCCTTCCCAGCAGCAGTGAGGCTGCTGCGGCGCTGGGCAACCCTTGGGTGCAATGGGTGCAACCCTGTGCTTGCCGAAGAAGACCCAAAGCCTTGGCGTTTGTATTTCACTCCAGTCCGTGGGGCGGCTTCTGTTTTCGGGGCCCTTAAGAGCATCAGGAGGCAGCTCACGCAGCTGGTCCCTCCCATGAGGTGCTGGATGTTGTCCTGCTGTGCTACAGCGAGGTGATGCCTCTGCTGTCTCCTCCAGCTACGAAACAGCTTGGCCAGTGTGGGAGCCTACTTTCAAAAGCTGTTTATAACAACCATCACCTCCTGCAGGAGAAGCCCAGGCAGGGAGAGACAGGCCAGGAAATGCATCTGAAGGGCTACAGGGCTCCCCAGACTCCTCCCAAGCCTGACACAACCCACCCTGCCATCATTGCAACCTGTCTGGTATTAGCCCGGTCTTAAGTGAGCCCTGCCTTCACAACCACCAGGCTTGGCTGCTGACTCAGCAGTCCCAGCATCAGACAAGAAATTACAGCTGCCTGCAGCTGGAAAATAACCAGTGTCACCACCTCCTTCTCCATGCTCGCTGCCTTTGGCTGATGTGCTTTAGGGAAAGGTCCACTGTGGTGCCCACAGAGCCTCAGAGCCAGCCTGCTGTCACCCCCGTGGGGTGAGTTCTCTCTCCTGCCAAGGCTTCTCCCTGGCATGAAACCCATACCCCAAACCTTTGTTGTTGCAGAAGGCAGCCAGCAGGGTAGGCTCTCTCTGCAGAATTAGCTGTGGAGATAGAACCTGTTTGCAGACCTTCCTGGTAATGGCTTGTTCAAAATGTGCCTATTCTTCACCTAATCCTGATTTCTGATCCCCCACCCTGGGCAGAGGGAGTGTTTTCATCTCTCCCAACCACTGCAGTCAACATTGGTGCAGCAAAGTGGTGTCCAGAGTCCCCGGAGAATCTCCTTTCTGTAGGTCAGCACTTAGCACCTCAGAGAAGAAATTGTTGTGACATTTTAAAGGTGGTTTGAGGTCCTCCAGCTTGTTGGCTTGAATAACCAAGACTTGAAAACTTCTGGAGCTTGGAGGAGATTTGCCATTAGGAGCTTTGCTAAATGGCAGCTGCTATGGCTGAAATTCAAAGCGGTATGTCAGCAGCATCTGGAGGAGGAGGGGGAGGCAGAGAAGCCCATTCAGAAGCTGCAGTAGGAATACGTGGTGAGAATTGGGTGTGTGGGTGACAGCTGTCCTTTTGCATGTCAGCACCACAGGCTTTTAAACAAGGTTGCTCTGCGGCAGAAGGGCAGTCACCAGGGACTCACCTGTGCAGGATGTATAGCTCACAGTCCTGGCCTGGGCTAGCACAAATAAAGACAAAAGACCAAAGTTCTCTCCCTTATTCATTTTCTCTTCCCTTTTTGGGAAGGGAGAGGGGCTAACAGCATCTTGTGGCTGGCCCAGCCTCAGCCCGTGGCACTCAGCTGTAGGGTCAGAGACACCATTCCTGAGCATCTTCTGCATGGACCATCTCTGTAATCCCTGTTAACGTGATGCTGGCTGGCTGGGTGACAGAAGTGCAGAACTGGCTCCAAAGGAGTAACCATGGGACTGTGGGCAGAGGAGGGATTTGTTTGTTTTGTTCTGATTTACTTTTATCCTCTACTTCTTTATTTGTCTTAACAACTTTTAAATCCAGCTCAGTTGGCTTGTGTGTTCAGAGCAGCAATTCCCCTGTGCACTGCACTCGCAAAGGGCAGTGGAAGTTCTCCAGAGCCTTTTTATGGAGCAAACATTGCCCTGAAGGGAATTTCAGCCACACTCTTAACCATTTACTGAACTCGAGTTCATTGCACAACCCCAACGCAAAGGTCATGTGAGGTCATATCACTCCAACCTCAAAGGTCACATGAGGCTGTGCTGGTGCCATGAAGCAGAGCTTCTCTCCTTATTTGTCCCCCACGAGGCACATGGAATCGGGCTCCTCCTCCAGCCTGGCAGGGTATCTGCTCTGCATCAGCTAAACAGGACCGATGGTACCGTACTGCAGAAGAGTACCCCAAGATGTGTGTTCTTCCTAACAGGAGCCACATGAATGTGGTGAAGACATCATGTAACTCCTCCAACTATCCCCCTTTATGTGGCTCAGCCTTCCCAAGCTGAAACTGGATAAATACAACAAATGAAATCAAATTGCCAGTGAAACCTGCATTTCTGGTTGCTTTCTCTGCCACTTGGACTTTGTCATGTCATGGACTGACCTGCTGCATCCTGACTGTATCTCTCTCCTGCAGTCATGCTGGCTTTACCGTGCTGGAGAAATAAGTGGTGCTGTTAGAGGGGAGTCCCGAGCAATGGAAGGGCACGTGTCTGCTGGCACACCCAGCAAAACCCCCCTCACACACCGTTCCTACGGTGAGGCTGCAGCCCAGTGACGTGATCTGCTGGAAATGGGAGCATTTCAGCAAGCGTTTTCATTTAAGAAAACCTGTGGTTTGTTAGAAAGTTTTCAAAGTTGAGTGATCTTCAATAGTAATTTTATTAAGGCTAAAAACAGCAGTTAAAAGCCTCTTATTCTGTTAAAAGGCTTTGCCTCAAGACGAAAAAGTACTTAGTCTTTTTGAAGACAAAATAATTATAGCAGAGGACACAGTTTGCTTTTTCCTTTCTCTTTACTAACCAAATTGCTGTAAAAGGAGGGAAGACTCTGAACAGTCAGCATTTCATTTTTGCTGGCCCTGCACCCTGGGCTGGCAGGGTGGGCTGTGGGTTTCCATCACTGGGATGCCCAGCACCTGCCTCTGCAGCACAAAGTCACTGTTGGAGTCTGTCTCCATCGCTGCCCCTGTGCTGGTGACCAGGGCTGAGCCCCTGCTGGGGCTCATGGGACCATGGCTAGGTGGCCCTGCAAATGCACAAGTGTGAGTCCTCACCCTGGCACGCAGCTGCGTGTGCTGGCAAGAGAAGGGATGAGCAAAGAGTATCCTTCTGTGGGTTTCTGGAAAGTATTTGGGACCATCTGTTGGCGAGAGGCATCCCAGAAGTGTTAATGGGTTCGTGTGTCTGCAATGGAAAGTCCAATTCCTCTGCACCTCCTCAGCCTCGAATTTCCCTCGGGCAGTTGCTGGCTCAAATACTCATCTTCCTCTGCTCCGCGGACACTGGCCATGCCATTCTCCTCTCTGGCCTAGCTTTGTGGAAACATGATTTTCTTCCTGCATGCAGCTGCCTTGTCTTTCCTCAGCACTTCCCCGCCGGGTCCTGCCTCTTTCCCAGTGCAGACCTGTTTCAGACTGTTTCAGTTTCCTCAGTATTTTGGGTGGAGATAACCTCTGTCCTTGTCCTGCACCGTGTTTGTTGTCCTACTTCCATACATCTCCCCTCTTGGGTCTTAACCCAAAGACTCTGCACGTGGTCATTTATCCAAACTTCCAGACTGAACGTGGGGCCAAGATCAACAGGGCTCTGTGCCCCAGTACCTGTAGCTCTCCAGTTTGAAATGGGGTCACCTAGATGAGGAAATTAAAAAGTAGGCCCTGAGAATCAGGTGTCTGAATCCCCTGGGTGGGACAGGCTCAATTGGCAGACCCCTCCCTCTGCATGCACCATCTTACCTGGCCTCACCTCCCTTCTGCACCAAATGCTGTTCCTAAACCGACCCTTCATTTATGGCTTCCACCATTTAAAGGGTTCTTCTTCTTCTTAGAAGTGTCGTGGCTTCTCTGGGGCAAAGCCTTTGCGGGTTTTTAGTCTGTATCATACAGAACACAGTAGTGCCTCGAGGTGTCAATGGAGAAGTCTTGCCCATGCCGACCAGAAATAAGAGCGCTCTTCATTTTGACTGGCACGATGCAGCATGACCTGCCTGGGGACCCTACAATTGACCTCGGATGCCTCACAACCTCCAGCACCAGGACACGTGCTGAAGAGGTGTAGGAGTGGGCTGATGCTGGTTTTCTGGCTGAGATTGGGATGGCTGCTGTAAAGACGTTGACCTCGGTGAAGTGCAACAGAAATGAGGCCAGCCTTGAGAGGACTTCTGGACCAGCTTTAAGGCAATAACCCTCCAAAGAGACAGAAGAACTCTGGGTTTCTGTAAACAGGAAGTTCTCTTTATCCCAATCACAGCAAGGTGAGTGAGAGCACTGGGGGGGTGGGCTGCCAAGTGAAGCACTCCAGACACCAAAAAAATAACTCAAGTTGAACGTTTATCATAGAATCATATCACCAAATTAAATGATCAACTTCTACTCTCAAATGCAGAACCAGGTTATGTTTTTTTCCTCTTCAAATCACAGCCAGTCTGAAGTAAAAGTTTCTTATAGCAATCATTCAAAATCAATATTGGAGCTTTCCCTCAGCAGGTCTGCAGATGACCCCACGCTGAGTGGTGCAGTTGACGTGCCTGAGGGACAGGATGCCATCCAGAGGGACTTGCACAAGCTGGAGAAGGGGGCCCACGTGAACCTCATGAAATTCAACAAGGCCAAGTGCAGGTTCCTGCAGCTGGGTTGGGTGATTAGGTGATTGATAGCAGCCCTGCAGAGAAGAATTGAGGGTACTAGTGGACGAAAGACTGCACGTGACCTGACAGTGTTCATTCACAAACCAGAAAGCCCAACATACCCTGGGCTGCATCAAAAGGAGCATCACCAGCAGGTCAAGAGAAGTAATCCTGCTGCTGAGCTACACTCTGGTGAGTACTGTGTCCAGCTCTGGAGTCCATAGCACAGGACAGACATGGGCCTGTTGGAGTGGGCTGGAACCCATCTACTGTAATGACAGGCCGGGAGAGGTGGGGTGGTTGAGCTCGGAGAAGGATCCAGGGAGACCTTAGTGCAGTCTTTCAATACTTAAAGCGGGCTTACAAGAAAGATGGGGACAGCCTTTCAGCAGGACCTGTTCTGGCAAGAGGTGATGGTTTTAGACTGAAAAAAGGGGAGGTGCTGACATAAGAAAGCCTTTTTCCTTCAATCAGGGTGGTGAAACACAGGAGCAGGCTGCCAAGAGAGGTAGTAGATGCTCCATCCATTGAGACATTCCAGAGTCAGGCTGCTCAGGGCTTTGAGCAACCTGAGCTAGTTGAAGATGTCCTTGCTCATTGCAGCAGGCCTGAACAAGATGACCTTTGAAGGTCCCTTCAAACCAAACCGCTCTATGGTTCTCTTACCTTGGGGACATGGTGGGGTCCATCCACACTGGGGTGATCTCTCTGGGCTTACCTCTGCCCAACACTACTCGTCCAACTGTGGTCCATGTTAGGACCTAGGCCAGCACCCCAAAACCACCTGCACACCCCACACAGAAGCAGTAGCAGGGATTAGTATCTCCAAGTTTGCAGAGAGGGTTCTGTGACTACTAGGGCTGACCACGAAATGGCGTGTTGGAGAAAGTCAGAAGGTCCCTCAATCGCAGCTCTCCTGTGACCTTGTTCACAAGGTGACTGCCAAGAGCGTGTTAAGCTCTGAGTGTCCCCGTCCTCCCTGCCCTAGATGATAACGATGCGCAGAGCTAACCTGTGCACAGGCAAACACACAGAAAGCTGCAAGGTCTCTTCTCAAGCTTTTTCCTCAGTTCTTACCTTGTTAGTACCAACCTTGCAGTGAAGACACGACACTCCTCCTACTGGGCATCTTCTAAGCCCATTTCTGGGTTTTCTGAGCCCTTGACCAGCTTTTCAGCATTACCATCACCGTTTGGCAAAGTGATTTTTAAAATGTGTGTTTCAAATAGTTTGACCTTCCAAAAGCCCTCAATAGCATTAGTGTTAAACATGAGAACCTTGTAGCACTGAATCGGGAGCTACTGCTCCTCCGCCACCCTCTTCCTTCTGCCACCCCTCACTCTGCCCTTTTCCCCCCAGTCTTTGAGGTGCACTGCCTGAAAGACAGCGGGTCCTCTAACCTGCATCCAGCTTTTGTGATGAGCAACCTGAAATTCAAGTGATTAAAGATGAGATTCCACACCCCAGGCTCCAAAAGGCCTCAAGGTTTCACCCTTTCAAATCGCATTTGGAGACTCGGCGCTAGGGCAGAACCTCTTCTGTGGGGAGGCTGCCACTCACTCAGCAGCTGGCAGCCAGCCCCGGATCGGGGTATTTTCACAAAAGGCAACAGGCAGACCGCATCTCCTAGGGCTTTCATCTGGTCAGCTGTGGTTTCTGGTCGATGAGCAGGTTCTAGCCCCGCGTGCGTGACCGGGCCGTTACCCACTACGCTTCCACGGAAAGCAGAAAGCTCCAGCAGAGCTGCGACACCGGGGATCCATCCCTTCAGCAAGTGACCAGCGACAGGCCGGTAGCGAGTCCTTGCAACAAAAGTGAGAAGTGACAGACCTGAGCAGTTTTACAGTACTAATGCTTGTTATTGCTTCTCACAAAGTGTTACCGAGCTTACAATAATCTTTACACTTCCAGCAGAACTGTGAACAGTATATTTGAATATATTAAAAAGAATTAAAAAAACATTTCACAAAAAACAGTTGTTGCCATACGAAAGTCTTTCAGCAAGAAATGCCCACACCAGTATTTAAACATCGTCAGAAGGAGAGTGATCTGTACGAATAAATTATGCAACAAGAGAGGTAAACAAAATAAAGTTACAGCAGAGCTCTCCACGTTCCTGCAGCGAGCGTCCGCGGCTCCCCGAAGCGCCTTCGGTGGGTGACTGACTAATTAAGAAACCGCTATGTTCAGAGCAACAAAAATAAAAGCTTTTATTTGTTCATTTGAATATAAAACAGGCGTTATCACAGATGTACAAAGCGTACTGGTGGTTTAACATACAAGAAGGTCGCTGTCCTTTGCACATAAAAATTCTTGTTTGAAACTGTGATTGGCTGAGTTACATGGATGTCTCTAACCAGTCACCACACTCTATGAAATAACGCTGCTAACATTCAACTGATAAAAGGGACAGTCTTCCCTTGGGTAAAGTGTCAAGCAGGATTAAATATATATAATAAACAAGCACCATGAGGAATCTGCTCCTGTTTGATTGGGTTCGTGTTGAAATGTTCTTGGTGTACCCTCTCTCTTTGTGCATGTGCATCAAAGTTGATTACATGGTTTTGTCTGACTCCAAAAGCACAAGGTCACAAGACAAACATTTTATACATTCTCATGAATGGTTTATCTACAGTACAGTTTCTAATACAGAACAATCCTTCTTTATTGCTCAGTCTGATGGTGCTTAGATGTCTCCTTCCTTTTGCTTGCACAACAAAACCAGAAACTCGGGTTCTCGTTTCTCCTAACTCGGGATTTACCAACCACGGGTGACAGGTTGCAGAAGAGAGCTGTTTGTTACTAACTGCGTCGCACGACTGCACTGCAGCTCTTTGATTCTCTACGAATGCAAAGTTGGCTTCGTGAAGGTTAAGGTGACGCTCTGAACGACAGCAAGACCTGTTTTGCAGTACCGAGATCAGCGCTAGCAGGACTTCACAAGTTAGTTCACACACCGCTCTTATGTTTGTACTCAATCAGCATCGTGTCTGAAACCTTACGACGACTGGCCACTCGGAACAGATTTTATTCTCTTTAGGGAGCAGAAAATGGACTGGACAAAATATAGGGTTGCTCTGCAGAGCGTGAACACGGGCTACGCACAGGACAGTGAAGGCGGAAAGGATGGTCCGAAAGAAAACGCCTCTGACGTGGCGAGATGCTCTGTACTGTACATGCAGACTAAAACGTCCCTACCTTTTAAAAAGATTCGAAACACCACCCAGCATCGAGACCCCCTCAGACGTGGTATGAACACGGTTACACGGGCCCTGCAGCAACCTTAGTCATGCATATCCGGTGATGAGAGCCAGCACAGGGACGGCACTGGGACACTCGGGAAAGCGTTCTTGGACTGCAGCTGCTAAACCCCACTCTCCATCACCAACAGGTCAGTTCAGTTACAGCCACATGGAAGAAGGGCAAGGGTTTAAAAAAAGGGGTGCGGGGTGCAGGGAAGACAACAGAACTGGGGAATCAAACCTCTCTTTTATCCAAAGGAAGTAAAATGAAGGCAGCTGTGATGCAGGTTCTCCTACTCTTCTCCCGCGACGGCCTCGGGTCGGAGGCCTCGGGTCGGAGAGCGCGGGACTCCTCCGCTCCTTAAACAGGCAGATTGGTTCCTCTGATGTTTTACTGCGTTTAGGGACTAGTTAGCAGGCGCACGCTTCGCGCTGGATCGGCTGTAGTGACTGTATGCTCCTCTCCTTTAAGGAATAAATTAAAGACCACCGAAACAATCGTTTCCTGTAAATGTAAACTGGATGCGTTGGCGACCGAGCCACATGTCCTAGCTGAGAGGCAAATTGATAACTCTGTGCAAATAACCCCAAAACTCTTCCTTATAGCAATAAAAACACCAACTAAAACAATGAAAAAAAATTGTGCAACGAAGTTCTGCAGCTAGACAACAGTGCTATTCCTCAACCTGCCTTTTCTAAGTCTAACAAGTGTATGCACATGCCAGCACGAATATTTATTGTTGCCTCCACGGCAAAGGAAAAAAAATTACTGTAGTGCATTTTTAGTCTTAAATTCATCCACTGCCTTAAAGGCAGCAATAATTCCACTTGCTGGTATCTAGAGGATTCTTTTCGACAGGGATGCTTAGCAATCCAGGATTGCTTTTTGTGTTGTTGGCTTCTCCTTTTCCCCAAAATTTAGTGAGCAACGTTTGATTATCTACAGTGGGAGACACCATGCAAGTGACAAGTACTGCATTTTAAACTTTTAAAATCTTCTGTCATTAGTGAATTTATATTTCATATATATATATTTGATGTGATACTATCCACTCAAGATAATACAACACTTTGTTTTTATATTAGCAAACATTTCAAGAGTTTCATATTCTTGAATGTTTCTTCTCTTTTATACTTCTAAAGAGATCAAAATAAATTAAACGTTTTGTACATAATTACAGAAGAAGTAGTTAACTTATTTCATCTTTTTAGTTTAGTACAAAGATATTTGCAAGTTCGCCGCCGAAATACACCTTATTTATAAATTTCTTCCTTTCTAACGCTAACGGCAAAGGCCCTTCGGCCTCTGGGCTTTCGGAATCTCCAACAGAAAGCTGCAAGACTGCTAATTGAAAGGTGCTACTTTGGGTATTCTCCTCGTACCACTACGTCGTTTCCTAAGATGTGGGACCTAAAATGGCTTCAGTTAGCAACGGATCTGTGTTCGTCAGCTTTTGAGGACATATCAGAACGCATGAAGAAAACACTTGTTCGTATTAGTACGCACGTCGTTGTTTCAAAAGAATCCGCTCGGAGGGCAGAGTGAAAAAAGGGATCTACTTCAGCTTACTCCATGTAAAAGACAAAGCCACATTTACTCAAAAAGCAGTATTGTCCAAGAAGCAAAAAAAAAAGTTTAAAATGGGCTTTTCCAACACACCGAAGGGTCTTCCCCAGAGTCCTTCTTCTCTAAAATTTAGTGGTAAAAGAAACCATTTCACATTTTGTTTCCTGCCAATCGAGACCGCTTTGAAAAGTCGTAATAGAAACAGTTCCATTCTGATGAGTGTCAGCATCTTATCTGCACACTGGTTTAGTGGACACCAAAAAATTTTATACATCTATAGTGAAGTCCATGGAAGCTGTAAGGTACAAGACTACATGTTGTAGGCCACATAGATGGGATCTAGCTGGTCTGCCAAAAAGCCATCTCGTAGGTGCATACGTTGTTTCTCTCCACGGGAGTTGATAGGAATTACACCAATGTCCACAACCACCACCACCCCTACAATCAGATAGTGTTCCTCCAGGACCACATTGGTGACCAAAGGAACCAGGTCCAATGCTTCTTGCTCTGATCCATCCAGCTCAACTACAACGACCAACAAATTTGTCCAAGTGAACACCGCACTGGAACGAAAGAAAAGCATCGCGTTAGCAGTGGGCTCTTCTTTTCCTCGTTTCAACTTTTACCCTTCTCATTGGTTACCTGTCGTTTGAGCTCCTAGGGCTCATTCTCTGGGCTCACCACACAGCGCACGTAGCCAGAGAGACTACATCTGCAGGCAGGGGCAGAAGAACGGCCCCCCAAGCCCTCACTTCACTAAACTGCATCTGAGGCTAATCCTTGCCTGTCGCATACAGAGGCAGCACGTAAGGGGTTCCCTCTGAAGCCCGAGAACTCTCACGGCGCTGCTGTCTTCATGAGGACACGCTCGAGCGGTCTGTGTGCAGCTGTCCCCTCGGGTTTTTTGAAGAGCAGGCCAGAAGACCAAAGAGGTTTGAATGAGGAGGCACCAAAAGGAACAGCAGGAACGTAGCCTGTGCTGAAAGATCTTTGGGACGAACTCTGCCTAGCACAGGGATGTGGAGCCCTGGGAATGTCTGCAGGCTTCACAGAGGCTGGGGGTGAGACTTTGCTTGCGTGGCTACCTGTCTTCTGGGCTGGTCTGGCTGCTGTTTGGGCAGGTCAGAGCCCAGCACAGAAGAGCTGTGACACCTACAGACCAGCTGGTTTACAGAGTCTCCATCTGTTTTATTCTGGCATCGGCTTATTTCTGTTGGCTTTAAGGGGACAGGAGTGTTTACATTCTTCATTATCAGGAGAGATGGTTCAGGGAACTTCATTATCACCAGTATGTCCTCAGCACTCTCAAAGACCCAAACTTTTTGGTTAAGCCCTTGAGCCAAAGCAGGTAGATGTTGCTTTCTGCTACTGGACATCTTTTCTGGCTAAGGATCACATCCTTCCAAACAGGGAGAACGGGAGGCTATACAAGCCTGGTGTGTGTTTCCTTCCACCCTCTCCCCATGTCTTCGTTGTCCCCAAAGCCTCTGAAGTCTCACAGGCCAGCAGGAACAAGGCTCCATGAAGAGCAATGCCATTCTTCCTCGCAGGTGTCAAAGACATAGGTGACAAGTTGTTTCTTCCTCTAACTTATTCCTCAGCATTAATAATTATATTCTACACACGTAACTCCTCCATCAAGCCCTCTTCTTTATCCTCCTTCAAGTTATACAATAGGGGATCATTTCCCAGAGCAATCTCGAGCCCGACATCTGGAATTAGAGGGTATTATAGTATCAGCCCCTTTCAAAAAGAGCCGCTTACGCCAAGGTCACCGCGTGACTGAAGCAGAAGTGCCCTGGCACTAAGGCACTAAGCACGAGTTGCACTGAGCCACTTCTGACAAGCCCTCTTCTATGCAAACAAACTTTACCTTGCCCAAAAGTTAGCCATGCAAATGTTCTCTGTGTTGGTGTTGGGTTTCAAAAAATAGATTTTAGGGCAACAAAGAGGATGAAGGAGGTGGAGCACCTCCCTTATGAGGATGAGGGAGGTGGGTCTCTTTAGCTTGGAGAAGAGAAGACTGAGGGGTGACCTCATTAATGTCTACAAATATTTGAAGGGTGGGTGTCAGGAGGATGGAGTCAGGCTCTTCTCAGTGTCATCTAGTGATAGGACAAGGGGTAGCGGGTGTCAGCTGGAACATAGAAGGTTCCACATCAATATGAGAAGGAACTTCTTCACAGTGAGGGTGACAGAGCACTGGAACAGGCTGCCCAGGGTTGTTGTGGAGTCTGGAGATGTTCAAGGCCTGCCTGGAAGTGTTCCTGTTTGACTTGGTCTGGGTGATCCTGCTGTGTCAGGGGGATTGAACTAGATGATCTTTTGAGGTCCCTTCCAGTCCGTAATGATTCTATGATTCTGTACAAGCATCAGAGTTGGGATGATCTGTACTTCAACGAGAAAAGCCCGGGGAGGTTTCATGGCAACGTACGATAGCGCTTCCAACCCTGCCCTGCACCTGCTGTCAGCTCATGGCTTTGGAAGCAATTCACGGCACGGCTCAGGAGTGGGTCCCTAAAACATGGCTTAGGGGTAAGGTAGTCTGAATTCACAAGACTGATTCCCAAAACCTTCACAAATCCTCTATTAAGTTTTACAGCCACTGACACTTTTAAGAGGGTTTCAATATAATTCCAAACTCATTCCAACTGTCATGTTTCCAACTCACTGGTGACTGCTGTAAGTAAAAGGAAATACTGCCCTTTATGTTCTAACCGCTTGAGATGGAGGTGTGTTGGCCAGCAGGTACCACTTAAGAAGGCATTAACTTTCTAGCCTTGTTGAAGAAAAAGACCCCAAACAAAACAAAGTAGGGGCCCAGGAAGACTGCATTTTCTCACAAAACGTTGGAGTCACCCCCAGCAGATGGAACACAGCCAGGCACCGAGCTGCGGATGGCCCCTCCTGCTGCTTCTGTCTCACCAAAAGGCTTCAGGAAAAGCAAGGAAGCTGCTGAAACACCCTCAGCCCATAACAGTTTCCTTCTTGCTTGTGAGCTGCTCATATTGATCTGACACATTTGCAAGGAGAGTTTCACCGCATCGTTCAAGAGTTCACCCTGGTCCCTATGAGGACACAGAATCTGCCACCCTGGGTGATGGCTACCTAGCACAAGAGACCGTACCAGTGGTGACGCTTTAGGGAGAAGGCACTGAGACAATACCTCAGTTACAGCCAGCCAAGCAATTAACTACCTTAATTTGAACAGATATTTAAGAAGAAAGCAAGGTCTTTGGACCGAAGGAACCAGTCGAGTCGCTGTGATTCATTATTAAGTTTACTGCTCCAGGCCACAATTCTGCAGTCAGGATTGAAAAGAAAAATGGAGAGTCATGTCCTGTTCTTGCTAAATTGCTCTGGCTGTTGTGACAGGTTTGTTTTGGTTGAAAGGAGAAGAGCTGAGGCTCTAGCAAAACAAAACAGCAACCTGTCTCAGTCTTCTGATGCAAGGATAATGAAAAGCAATCTGTTCTCGTGCTGGCCCCAAGCAGTGACTACCTGTGGTGTGCATTTGGTGATGTGATGCATTGGTAGAGACAACATTATTATCAACTCACTGATTCACCGCTTTGGTCGCCATTGCGACCTTGATTTGGTCACTGCCTGACTTACTGACAACCATTTCAGAAGGAACAGTGAGTTTTTTACTGCATTAATTGTTCAACACCTTGTTTCCTTGCTCACTCCATCTGGTGACAGCACTGCTAACAGCTCGAACTCATTCACTAGTCAGCATCGCCTCTAGAACTCAAACTCCGAGAAGCAGCTACTGACCTACCTACCCGAGAGCCGCTCGGCTCTCCCAAATTAAAAGCTGAGTCCTTTGTTTGTGCTTCAAAGCACTCACAAAACCAGAACCACTCTGCATGACGTTAGCAGCAACAGCTCTTCCTGATTACATCTGTGAAGAAAAGTTTTACACGAAGGCCACTTTTACAGCCGGGTTATAAATCCTGCAGCCATCCTGACAGGCCATTTCCTGGATCAATTGCAATGTCCAAGGGAAAAAAACCCCAGACATCACAGATACTTTGGCTCTGTGTAAGGGCCCTGGTGCTACACAGTCCTTACCATTCTGTGATGCTCTTGTGTGCTCTAATGACAGAGGTCTCAATATCGATTGGGTGGTACCTCATCCCTCGTAACTCCATGGCTTCATCTAATGCACCCACAACATAAAGTGCATCGTGGCGTTCTGGTTGGAAGAGAGAAACAAACACCTGATGAGTCCGTTCTCCAGCATCTTAAATTACAAAAGATCACATTAATGCCCAAGTAAAATCACTGTAACATACATCAGTTATCCTGGAATTTCTGAAACCCCAAAGTGACTTCTGAACTAATGCAAGTTTGCCACTACAGAAGTGCAAAGCAGAGCAGGAAGCAGGAGAAAGGAAGGAAGAAGCTATTCCAGTTTGAAGGAGAGACACGTGGAACTCTTTGTCTGGCAACGGGGGTACGAGTGTCTGCTTTTCTCCCCGGTGGATGGAGAACAGACTCACTGCTGTTTTTGCACGGTGCCCTTCCAGATACTTAGCTCCTTGCTTCTTTCTCTTTCTGTTGGAACAGAAAGGATGGATTTGACACCCATCCTCTTGCGCTGTCCAACAGTACGGCCAATGCCCTTCCCGTGGCCTGGAGATGGTCAGCAGTGCTGCTGAAGGTGTGCTACAGAGGCGCTTAGCCATGAACCAGACACGCGTGCCGTGTGCCAGACAGCGCATCGCACGCGCCGGCAAACTGCTCTTTTAGTGCAAATTCCTACTGATTAAAGAAATAAATGAGGCTGACATGACACTTTAGAAATGATATTAGGCTGATAATAAACGACTGCATGTTATCCACAAAGAAATAACACTCGCTAATAGGCTTAAAAGAGGCTCTTTTTGCATTAACTTCGGTAGCTGCACGGTGATCACGTAATGGCAGCACAACCTCTGCCAGTGATAAAGGGCAGAGAGCTCTCTGTACTGGGAACTGAAAGTGGGAGGGGAGTGGAGACTTAGCAAATCTTTGCCAGGATCAGGTTTAAGCCACTTGGATGCTTAAGTTGCCATCTCCTCAGAGACTCTGCGCCAGGCTGGGCTGCCCTTATGAAATGAGAAAGGCCTGCAGAGCCCAAAGGAAATCTTCCCAGGAAAATGCCAACACGAGGACACGGGCAGCAGCTGTAACCTGCAGTGACTAAGGAGCCACTTTCAGATTTGATGAATTCACTCTTTGGCTGAAGAGTGGCCACTCTGATCTTAGCAATGCCCCGGGCTCACTCCGGGAGGTGCTCGAAGCACTGCCACTGCCACCACACAGAGCCAGCTCAGCCAGTTTACGGCGCTGTGCTTGGCAGGAACCGCGGGGAAGGAGCAGGGTCGTGGAGTGCCTGACACTGCCGGGTCACTTACACGTGCACGCAATACAAGGGATGGGTGTCATCCCCTATCATATCATATAAGGGTGGGTGTCAGGAGGATGGAGCCAGGCTTTTCTCAGTGGCATCTAGTGATAGGACAAGGGACAGTGAGTGTGAGCTGGAACATAGGAGGTTCTGCATAAATATCAGAAGGATCTTCTTCACAACGAGGGTGACAGAGCGGTGGAATGGGCTGCCCATGGGGGTTGTAGAGTCTCTTTCTCTGGAGATGTTTAAAACCCAACTGGATGTGTTCCTGTGCGACTCGGTCTAGGTGATCCTGCTGTGGCAGGGGGATTGGACTGGATGATCTTTCGAGGTCCCTTCCAATCCCTAATGGTTCTGTGGGTGTCATGAAAACACGTAACCAAATCCTGAGCCTCCCCTTCAGACACCCAAACCCCCCATGGTGTCGCCTGCCTGCTGCTGCTTGCGGTACCTCTCAGCAACCAGCCCTGCAGGTTTAAGGATGAGGAAGTTTGAGAAATGGATGGCTTCTGTAAATAAGTTTGTAACAGAGGAATTGTCAAAGAAGGTGAAGGCAGAGGAGGGGCAGGGCTGCAGCTCACTCCAAGGCTGCTTCTACCTGCACACACAGTAGGGCTGCAAGAGCAAATGATGGCATCTGAAGCTGCATTTTGCATGTTTCCAGCTGAAGCACTGAGCACAGTAACAGTGACAATAAGTCACTGGCAGAGAGGATTCTGTGTTACAGCAAAGTAAGTGCTTCAGCAGGGAAATCTTGCTTTCTACTTCCTGATTATTTTAACTAAGGCTCTTTTTCAGTTCTACAGTTGCATAAATTGAACATGCTGAGTAGCACAGGCCAGGGGACACAGCACCAGCACTAAAATCATCCAAGTTGTGCGCAGAGACCTCGACGATGACAAAGCTCTCACCTCCATTTGCGTCTGTGAGTTCTGTTCTTCTCAGGAACCCCAGGTAGCCGGTTCGAGCCCAAATCGTCTGTGTGTCTCCGAAGCTGAGTCTTGAGTTAAAATGATCCGACTGCAAGGATTCATCTCCGTAGATGGTGAAATACCCACTCGCGTTGTGAGTGCTGTGAACCCAGATCTACGGTAAGAGCAGTTGTACCGCGATTAATGACAGGAGCTTTCCAGAAGGAAGCCTACTGAAAATTCTTGCTGAAGACACTTTTAGGCGTAGCTAGATAATCCTGTACTGCCTTCTCACTCTGCTTCTGAACCCACGAGGGACCCAGTTTAAGGCAGAGACCCCAGCCTAGCCTGGCTGAAGTCAGAATGCCAATCTAAGCCATGCTGGACCCAGACTAGACTGATCCTCTAGCCACAGGTCAGTCCAAGACCTGCGCAGCCTTCTCTGCATGGCTCAGCTAGCTCTGGGGTCTGGCTGGCCGTGGCAATCTTCCAAAGTGCCCACAGACCACACTGCTCTTTCCACTGATGCTCCACAGTACATTAACTGCAGCAGGGCGTCCTCCAGGAACACCAGCCAAGCAGATTACTTTAAAGGGTGAGGCCAGAGACCTTTACCTATGGAGAAGGATTCACTTTATCTAACTCCAGGCATTGTGGAAATGTTTATGACCTGACAGTAATGAAATATTACAGATCTTTTTCAGAGATTACATTGTAGTTTTAATTATGACCAAGCAAATTCTTCATTGTGTTCATTAGATCTTCAATTGCTCATTAAAAATAATGTGTTTTTCCTCTCTCTAGAAACAGAAAATAAATTGGAAAAACATATAGTCTGGCCCAACTCAGCTAATGAGGGTATTTCTGTACGTTAAAGCGCGATGACTACAAAGAGAATAGCACTAGAAAACCCTCTAGCTGGAATTACACTAATCAATACACTTATTTCTTCATCTACCCTTCCATCAGAATTCGTGAAGCACCAAGAAGAAGATACAATTAGAAAAAGCAGATTTTCTTTCATTTTTTTAAGGAATGAGCTATTATTAGTCTTTGTCAAGTGTGCTAGCAGCGATTTAACACACGACACAACCGTCGCGCCACGTACGTTGCATTCTGCACGATTTCCTTACCCAGGAACTTGAAAAGAACCCATTGGCACAGGGGCTGATGGTACCTTCACCTCTGCAATTCAGTTCGAAGCGATCAAAGGTTAGGTTTTCGCCACTCACCTCACCAAGATGGGAATCCCCCAAGGGTCCCTTCGTTTCCGGGTTAGCAATAATGATGCGCACTCCTGGGAGGATCTATTGGAAGAAAACATGAGGCAGTAAGAAGACGGATGCTGGCGTGCACGGTCATATGCTGACTCTTCATTGGAAACGAAAAGAAACCTTGAACAGTCAAAGAACACTTAGAACAGTAAAGACCTAACACAGACACGATGAATTCTGAGATACCTGGGAAATGCAACCAAACCTCTTCGCTTAGTGAAAGCTGTTTTGTCACGAAAAACTCCTCAGAAGACGAACGTTCAGCTACACACAGCTGGCAGGGCTTTCCTCAACACCACAACCACGTGAAAATGAGCACGAACGGAGATCTATCGACCATGCCAGGCACATGTAAATCTTCTTTCAGTACTTACTTTTCCTGACTCCATGAGGGGCAAACTATGTGGAGATCCTCTTTCAACTAAACGAACTCTGTAAAACACATGCAAACATAACACTCGTAGCACACCAGGGCAGGTATTTGCTTTTCACTATCATTTATTTCCAAAAGAAATGGTTAATGGTCACAGAGATTAATGGCACTTTTGGACCGGATGAAGCTTACGTCCTCCAGAACGTAACTGGGCCCAATATTTAATCTTAGCCAAGACTTGGCTGGGCAAATAATACAAGAAGAGTTGTGAGTGAGCATTTTCCTCACTATTAAATACTGCAAATGTAGTTGGTGCCTTCTATTTGGTTGTGATAGACTTTTCCAAATGGAACTCCATGCCTAAATGTATTCTCAGCCAGGGGGACCCAACATATTGACTTTGCACAAGAACATTTGTCAGGGCACAGAATCATCATGGCTTGGAAAGGACCTCCAGGGTCACCAGGTCCAGCCCACATGTGAGCTGAGTGAACAACCACACTCCACAAGCAGCTAACAGTTAAAATCAAATAATGAAATACTCATAACCCCTGCCTTCAGCTTCACATCTGCACTCACCATCTTTTAATGATTTTCAGTGGCTGGTAAACATTTTAATATAAAGAGAAAAAGAACTGAAAGCGTTATTGCTGCTGAGGTCAGACTCGTGGCCTGAGCATGGATTTCTGATCCTCTCTCTCTCTCTCTCTCCCCCTTCTTTAGGTGATTTATTTTGATACTGAAGCAGCAGCAATGGCAGCTCTCCTTCAGTGGTTTGATTGTCAGGAAGGAAGCTCCTCATTTAACCTTAGAAAAGTACTCAGCAGGTTAGAAACACAGAGACTCTGAAGTCCTAAAACAGCTGCTGTTCTCGGCCTGCAGACAGTGAAGAAAACTTGGTAACGCTGAGGCAATCCTGTATCCTAAGGGAGATGACTTCACAGTATTAACAGCCCATGAAAACTTTAAGCCTCCCACTCCTGAACATTTTTCATAATCACAGAATCACAGAATGGTCTGAGTTGAAAGCGACCTTAAAGATCATCTAGTTCCAAGCCCCCTGTCATGGGCAGGTGCACCCTTCACTAGCCCAGGCTGCTCAATCCACTTAACCAAGCGACATCTCACCTTCAGCATCACACGCTTCAGACAGAGTGGCTTGAAAGCTGATCAACAAAAAGTGACTTGGGAGTACTGACTGGTAATTGGCTGAACTGGCCAGCAGTGTGCTCAGGTGGCCAAGAAGGCCGATGGCCTGCTGACTTGTATCAGAAATAGCATAGCTATCGTAGCGTAGAGTAGGGAAGAGATTCTGCCCTGGTACTCGGCACCGGTGAGGCCATGCCTGAGGAGACTGAGGGGAGACTGTACTACTATCTACAGTTAACTGAAAGGAGGTTACAGAGAAGTGGGTGTTGGAGTCTTCTCCCAAGTAATGAGTGATAGAACAAGAGGAAATGGCCTTAGGTTGCACCAGGGAAATTTTAGGTTAGACATTGGAATAGACTTCTGCACTGAAAGAGTTACCAGACATTGGAACAGACTGCCCAGAAGGGTGTTGAATCATCATCCTTGGATGCGTTGATACGGTAGGACCGCTGTGGTTTAGACATGGGCTTGCTACTGCTAGTTTAATGGTTGGACTTGATCGTAAAGGTCTTTTCCAACAGTGAGGGTGACAGGGCACTGGAACAGGCTGCCCAGGGAGGTTGTGGAGTCTCCTTCACTGGAGATGTCTAAGACCCGCCTGGATGTGTTCCTGTGTGACTTGGTCTAGGTGATCCTGCTGTGCCAGGGGGATTGGACTGGATGATCTTTTGAGGTCCCTTCCAATCCCTAATGATTCTATAATTCTAAATGGTTCTGTGATTCCATCCAAAGAGCTGTTCTCTACCTCCTTCCCCTCTTTGACTCTGTGATCACAAAGAAATAAATCAACATGAGGTAACTAAAAATCAACACTGTAAATGGTAAAGGTGAATCATCAGAAGGGAGGAGGACATAGCTACGAGTAGATGGGTGGTGAACTGGACCTGGTTAAACTTATTGTAAAACTGCAGTCTGTTAGGAGCAGTCACAATAGATGTTCAGACTGTTTTAAGTTCTTTACATAGATACAGGATTGCAGTGCTTAGTCTGAGAAAGGAGGGGTGAGGCACAGACAGACCTCAGCTACAGGTCCCTTTGGAGAAGAACAAAGCTTTGGCAAGTTCAGCCCCTAAACATAAAGGAAATAGATAATTTTTTCCTTTTTCCTTTTTTCCCTCTTAATATTTCTTTGCTCCAAAAGTCTTCTATGGAAGCTGGGACTGTCAAAGTCAGAGCAGGAATGGTGAACAGTGTTGTATCTGCAGCTCTGGGAACTCTCTCAGCCTTGATGGATGGGGCAGGGCCAAGACCTGAAGCACTGCACACCGGTGTGAACAGTCCCTCTCGCTAACAGCAAGACAACCCAAACACCCAGCAACTTCAGACTAATTTTCCAAGTAATTCTGAGGAAAAAAGGGTTCCTCAGTTCCCTAACACAAGGCACTGCCTGGAGCCGGCACAGCGAGACATCTGCAGGCTGACCTGCTCTCTTGCAAGATGCAGGAACCACCTTCTGAAGCTTCTTCAACTGCTACAAACCATCCAGACAGAGCCTGAAGCACCAAGCTCTACTTTTGTGTGTTACTTTTAGTGTTAGACTGCCCTTGTTTTAGGCTGCATCGCTCACTTCAGCCTCTGCTGTGTTACAGGTGCACGGCGCCAGCTGAAGAGCAGTGGGCTTCCCAGCACCACTGGCTGCCCAGCAAGAGCAGTGAAGCTCTAGCATCGGTCTGCAGGAGACACGTGTGGAGCAGCAGAACCCCTGGCCACAGCAGCTCCACCATAAGGTACAGGTGTAAGGCTAAATTAACGTGGCATTTCTACAGAAGCCACCGTCGAGTTGCTGGTCCAAGGGCAAACCACACCACAGGGGTGCAGAGCAACAGCTTTAGAAACAGCTCTGTGCTTAGGGAAACAAATGCTGAACACCCCGCATGCATTTCTGCCTTTTTATACGTGTTTATCCTTGCTCTGTAAAATCTGTATAGTGTAGAAATTGAAAATGTCATTTGAATCACAGAACCACAGAATGGGAGGGAGGAACCTATGGAGATCATCCAGTCCACCCCACCTGCCACAGCAGGTTCCTCTAGAGCACATCACACAGGAACATGTCCAGGGTTGGTTCTGAACATCTCCAGAGATGGAGATTCCACAACTTCTTAAGGCAGCCTGTTTCAGTGCTCTGTTATAAAACCTGTTCATGGGTTTTTCCCTGTATTTAAATTGAACCTCCTGTGCTCCAGTTTGTGTCCATTGCCTCATATCCTATTGCTGGGTACCACCGAGAAAAGCCTGGCCCCATCCTCCTAACACTCACCCTTCAGGCACCTGTAAGTGTTTATGAGATCTCCCCTCAGGGTCCTTGTTTCTAGGGTAAACAGCACCAGCTCTCTCAGCCTCTTCTCATAAAGAAGACACTCCAGCACCATGATCATCTTAGTAGCACTGTGCTGGACTCCAGCCTTTAGGTAAGTATTTGCAGACAGCTTTTCTTCAAAGAACTAGTCATCATCTCAACACCCTGGTATCTCCTCTAACAGAGAGAGCAGAGCCATGTTATTAATCATTTACCCACACTTGTCAAACAGTGGAAAACTTTCAAAAGAGACAATCTAAAAAGACTCTGCCAGGACAACAATGCAGCAAAGGTGAGAAAGAACCTCACTGCAGTGCTACGAGTGGCTTAAAAACAATTAGGCGTGGACAAGTTGTACATCAGGGCTGCCCAGCTGCTCAGAGATGCTGCTGGCCTTTGCTCCTTTGCTGTTACTGAGACACAGGACACATGTCAGCGCCGTGCTGCTGAACTCCAGGCACAGCAGAGATCACAGAGCAAAGCTGGACATTCAACAGTCAGCAGAGAGACTAGTGGAAATGAGTGAACATCCATAAACCTGACCATCCTTTTCCTTGTTGTTTCAGCATCTGTGCTTCCCCCCCTTGTTTTTATTATCACCACCACATTCTTCTAGTTCCCTAAGTTTCTGCTAAGTTCACATTACATCTGGGATCATGCTGGTAAACCTCTGACAATGCTGAAATAAAAGAGGGCATTTTGTCATAAAGAGATTTTGGAAGAAAAACAAAGAACATCATTAGATTCTGATGCTACTGACTCCTACGTGCACACTTACTGTGAGGTGGAGATGTTTAAGACCCGCCTGGATGTGTTCCTGTGTGACTTGGTCTGGGTGAACCTGCTGTGGCAGGGGGATTGGACTAGATGATCTTTTGAGGTCCCTTCCAATCCCTAATGATTCTATGATTCTCAGTGTGTCACAGTCTCATTCACCCTCCCGGGACCGGTACTGCGAATCAATTATGGACATTGGACAACCATTTTAAAAATGAGTTTTCCTGTGCCTCAGCATAAAAGAATCCAGTTGTTCCCACTCTCCTCTGAGACACTGCTGGTTTTGCACTGACAAACACAGGTGACAGATACAAGTGAAAACTTCTTTGCTTTCCCTCTTGAGGCATCGCTGTCAAGGTCTGGTGGGCAAGGTACAAAGGCAGAGCACAGGGCCCACCAGACCCTTGAAAAATGACAACAGCCCTGAGTTACCCAGGTGATGCTGACAGAACCCCCCACGGCTCCTTCCAGCCTTCTTTGGAAAATGCCAGTAAACCTCCAAACTCACAAACAATCATAATGTGCCCCCGGGCAGCAGGGGTCTAGGAAGGGTAAGTCCTGTGTCTCTGCGGTGCTCCAGCCATTCTTTGTTGGGAGTGAAAACAATCTCTTACAAAGTGAGCACAGAGCCTTCCCACTGCTTTCTGCTGCCTTCAAGTCTTGCTGGGAAGGGCAGAGGGAAAATGGCACTTGAGCCAGCCTGGGCAAGGAGCCTGAAAATCAAGTGGATGGCACAAAACTGCTGCTCTTGGGCATGAAATCTACATTTGCTGCTCCGGGTGGTTTGTAGCCAAGCTGAGATGGAAAACGTGAATGACTGACCTGGCGTGGGGCAGACACAGTTTCTCTCTGACCAGAACATCTCACTGGAGGGTAAAGGCAAAGATATTTATGAAACACTGCACAGTGACAAAGCTATAAACAACAATGACACCGAATGAATCTGTACTAGTTATGTAGTCTAGTCTAGTCTAGGAGAGTGTAAGTTCTAGAATTATTTTCACTGGTTCCTATAAATTAGCCTGATTTCCCCAAAAAAGTCCCTGACTGGAGCTGTGCACTCTCAAATGTGCAGCTGCTGATGTTTCAGAGTTTGGCTCTGGAGGCAACAAGGATCATGAAGGATGTGGAGCACCTCCCTTATGAGGAGAGGCTGAGGGAGTTGGGTCTCTTTAGCTTGGAGAAGAGGAGACTGAGCGGTGACCTCATTAGTGTCTATAAACATGTGAAGGGTGGGTGTCAGGAGGATGGAGCCAGGCTCTTCTCGGTGTCATCTGGTGACAGGACAAGGGACAATGGGTGTGAGCTGGAACAGAAGAGGTTCCACATCAACCTGATAAAGAACTTCTTCCCAGCGAGGGTGACAGAGCACTGGAACAGGCTGCCCAGGGAGGTTGTGGAGTCTCCTTCACTGGAGACCTGCCTGGATGTGTTCCTGTGTGACTTGGTCTAGGTGATCCTGCTGTGGCAGGGGGATTGGACTGGATGATCTTTTGAGGTCCCTTCCAATCCCTAATGATTCTGTGACTCTATGACTGCATGCAGCCACACCACCAGCCTGCGCTAAACTTCTTTTCTCACTACCATTTAATACATCAGACAGATTTAATCTCCTTGGAAGAAAACACTTAACTCTAGAGAAGCAGGGTTGAAATGAGACTTCAGAATGAGAAGGGGCAAGCTGCCATTGCTGTGTGCACAGGGGATACTGCAGTACAGTCTTTCTGCCCATCTCACACAAAACTGCAAGGCTGGGTTAGCCTCCTTTTCAGATGTGGGCCATTTGGTGATGAAATGGCTCCAGAACATATTCCACAGCTTGCTGGTACTTTGCACTAATCAGAGAGTTTGTCAGCAGAGCCGCTAACTGTTGCGTTGGGAATCCGCTGGGCTGGAGCATGCAGCACCAGCCACCGTCGCGATGCCAGAGCTGGGCAGACCTTCAAAGCTGGCTCTGCTGTCGCTCTGCGAACTGCTTTGGATTCTGTGATCCTAACAGCGATGGGAAGTAGCTGTGAGGTCATCCACGTCATGCAGCCAGCCAAGAAGTGTTCCCTGCAGAGCACTTTCATGTGCTTTGTCTACTGTTAAAGTAGTTCAAGTTGTGGGGCTTCTTCCACGTCCCTGCTGAGTCTCTCAGCTGAATCTACTCCATAGTCAGGAAGCTTTTTCCTGCGCGATGCTTGGCGCAAACCATTCCCAGCTTCCTCCTGTCATTCCTAACTACCTCTCCACGTCCAGTTCAGATGAGTTTTTCCCAGTGTCTCCTTTCTTTTTCAGTACAACTCTTCTGGAGTCTGCCTTTTACCCTAACACATTTGGCCAAACTCGACATCTTCAACTAGCTCCTTTACAGCCATTTTCACAAGCTTCCTCCTCACCAGTGTATCAGCAGCAGCTTCTGCTTTTAGCCAAGCTGGGAATATTTTGTGCACTTTTTCTTTCAGCAGCTGTTTTGGGGTGCTGCCCCTCTCTCAACATCCTTCAGCAACAAAACCTAGAGGAAACCAGGTAGGATGTGCTGCACACATAACCTAATGCACAGTGAAAACACCCTGTGTATAGGTACCCTCCTTGCCCACAGCCTTTCTGTGGCACTAAGAAGCAGCTGATGGTCTCTGGTTTTGTTCCAGTCCTGCGTTTTCCTGCTGGTTATCACCTCACATTAGAAGCTGAGCTGGTGGAGAAGACAGGCTGAGCAAGATGGGGTTGTTCAGCCTGCAGAAGAGGCGGCTCTGAGGTGACCTCAGAGCAGCTTTCCCATAGCTGAAGAGGGCTACAAGAAAGTTTGAGGTGGGCTTTTTACACGGGGGTGTAACAAGAGGACAAGGGAAAATGGCTACAGACTTGAAGAGGGGAGATTTAGAGTGGACATTAGGAAAAAAATCCTTCCAGCAATGGTGGTGAGATGTTGGAACAGGTTGCCCAAGGAAGTAGTGGCTGCCCCATGCCTGGAAGTGTTCAAGGCCAGGTGGGATGGGGCCCTGAGTAACCTGATCTAGTGAAGGTGTCCCTGCCTCCACAGGGGGGTTGGAACTAGATGATCTTTAAGGCCTCATCCAACCCCAGCCAGTCTGATTCTACAATTTTCTTAGCCTGCAAGAAAGCGATGGTTTCAAAATTGCTGTTTATCAAACTGGAACAAACAAAGTGAAATATTGAGAGAAGCTGTAAATGGATTCTGAAGAAAAAAGTTTCAAGTCATAAAAAGAGGTGATTTATGTTGAGTGTTTCAGGGGTTTTTTGCTTTGCTTTGAAATGTAAGTTTATTAACTCTCTGAACTGAAAATGCTTTAATCACCAAAAGAAGTTGAAGTGGGATGTTTTGACCATTTTCATCATTCTTTCTCCTTAAGCTGGAAAAGACGTGCCAAACCCTCCCTCTTCTGAGTTCAACACAACAGTCTTTTCCAGTGAAAAAAGACAACTGCCTCATTCATCACAATTTTAACTGACATCTAACTGCAAGGCACTTAATGCCAGAGCGCAGACGAACTGTTGGAAGGCAACACCCACAGCACAGTGGTCTCCCACCTCTGACCTCAGGTGGCTCGGAACTATCACCACGAACTACTGCCATCGTCAACACCGTTGAGATACATCTCACTGTCTGATGGTGCCTGGGTGAGACTGATGGTGGGAAAAGGTTGATGCAACCTGTTCTGTTTTTATATAGCAAGGGGGAGGATGGACACTGACCCCGATCTTGGATCATGGTCAGGGGTCTTTGACACTCAAGGTTTTTCGCGTGTCCTCTCTTCACCTACATAATAAAATATTTCTACATAAACTATTCCAGAATTTACAAGTGAAAAGGCTTCTGGAAATACAGATCAAAGAACAAAGCTCTGGCTTCCAAAAATGAAACACCCAGTCCAAACAGCCACACCAAAAGCCTAGGCAAATGGCCCAGCTACACACTCAGGCTGAAGGGGAAAATCTAGATAATTAAAGTCTCCCTGCAGAACCCTTGTTTCCTCAGAGCAGTTGTCTTCCCCTCAAATGGAAAACTGGATAAATACAACTGAAATTGAAAAAGGGTGTTTTGGATTGAGGCAAACATTAGCCCCCAAAAGGAACAACTATTAAGTCTTCTAAACATCTAGGACTTACGTTAATCCTGATAATTTTGATAACCAACAAGTTCAGTTAAAAATTAGCACTAAATCACTTCCTTTAACATGAGGACTTTTCTTCATTACAAGCCTAAAGTACACTTCGCGTCCCAAATTCCCTGAGGTCAAAAGCAAACAGCTTCCAATCTTTCAGATGGATGAACAAAGCAGCAGGAAAGGTTACACAAGGATTGAAGGCAGTTCAGAAAGTTGCAAAGGGATCCAAAAGAGGCAGGAACTCTGGTTCACTAAGAAAATGTAAAGCTTTCAAAAACTGAAAAAGAAACAGCAATTTTATCCTATAAGACTAAGGAATATGTAAAAACCCCAACCCCCTAAGGCATGTTTAGGTCTGTTTTCAACCCTTCCACCTTCAAGTACTTATGTAAAAAGTTTAGCTTTCGTTACAAGAACTGTATGAAATGTGTTTATAGAATCATAGAATCATTAGGGATTGGAAGGGACCTCAAAAGATCATCTAGTCCAATCCCCCTGACACAGCAGGATCACCTAGACCAAGTCACACAGGAACACATCCAGGTGGGTCTGAAATGTCTCCAGTGAAGGAGATTCCACAACCTCCCTGGGCAGCCTGTTCCAGTGCTCTGTCACCCTCACTGTGAAGAAGTTCCTTCTCATACTGATGTGGAACCTCCTGTGTTCCAGCTTACAACCATTGCCCCTTGTCCTATCACCAGATGACATTGAGAAGAGCCTGACTCCATCCTCTTGACACCCACCCTTCAAATATTTATAGACATTAATGAAGTCACCCCTCAGTCTCCTCTTCTCCAAGCTAAAGAGACCCAGCTCCCTCAGCCTCTCCTCATAAGGGAGGTGTTCTACTTTCTTCACCATCTTTGTGGCTCTATGCTGGACACTCTCCAGCATCACCACAATGAAAACAACTGTTTTGGGAATGCAGTGGACCAGGACTCTGGAGAACTTGGTCACCCTCCTGGTCCTATCTCACAGACACTGTGCCCCATCAAGTACAGCACCACCTTGCTCTGTGCCGCAACAGCATCAAGTTTCTCCCAGCTGTTGTCTTCTGTTTAGATGACAAAGCTCACAGGACACAGTGCTTGTCACTGGTTGTTTCTACAGCCCTTCTCACAATCACAGCTGGGATCTGCTGGCTCTGGGTACTGCAGTGCCCTTGTCCTGCTTGACAACCCCTCATCTTCCCAGTTCTAAATGAGAACAAAGACTCCACCCAGAGGGAAAACTTTGTTGACAACAACCTGGGGATCTGAAAACATCCTCATCTACTTGAATGAACTTATCTGTTGTTAGCAAATGATGGAAATAAGTAATCAAAGGTGGAATTTCTGAAATCAGGTCACTCTCTTCCACCTGCCCCCTTACGCTGCTACAACCTTCGAGAGTCACAGCACCAGCTGACATCCTGCATTTTTGGGAAGAGCCTGCAGAAAGCTCCTACCCCTTAACAACCACCAGAGACATTTCCTGTGCATGAAACTCTTCAACACACGCAATCATTTTTCCAGCTGAATTAAAACGGCAGACAGGCAGTCTGAAGAAAAAGGTCAGTGGTGCCAGGAGCAGCAGGGCCTTGTACACCTGAAGGTGCTAAAAGCGGACTGTCCTTTTCCCAGGACAGACAAGGAGACTTACTTGGAACCCTGGTGGAGCTTCATGTGACGTCTCACGTAAGTAAGCTGATCTTCCGCAAGACCAGACACTTCTAGTATGTGGAATATTCAGAAGGATGCGTGAGGCTTGAAGGACCGTACCAAGAGCTACCAAAGAGATCCATCACTAGCACCTCTCTAACCAAGTTTGTCCAAGATCCTTATACCAATAGAAGCTGCTTTAACTGTTTGCCAGAGCTCTCCTTCCCAGCCTTAACCATTGCTGTTCCTGCAGGCAGAGACTCCACTGGTGACAGGAGCCAAAAGACTGCCTGAGGGTGGCAAAGCTGCAGCGGGTCCCAACAGTGACACAGCCCATGTCTTAGGGACAACTGCCAGCACAGCAGCCTGCATCAAACTGTTTCTTGCAGAAAACTGTCAAAGGCTGGCAAGAGAAAAGGGGAACAGAAGGAGGGATGGAAAGCTCGTAGGAAGCTCTGTCTCTTACAGGACACCACAGCCTGTCACTAGGTATGCAGAAGCTCCCAAGTCTCACTCCAAACGCTGCACGTGCTAAATAATTAAACCTCTGGGGACAGAGGTGCCAGCTTCATCTCCTTTCAGCTGAGTTACCTCTGTTGCCGACTTTACAGGGGTGAAAGCCTTGGTGTTTTTCCATGTTTGGGTCTTCCAGTGAACCCAAGCAGCTAAAGCAACGATCCAAACCAAAAGCGTAAGTGATGTGTGAAACTTGGAGCCGTACAATCTTCGAAGCTTAGGATGACCAGGACGACACTGCTGGAAGTAGTAACTGACAACTCAATCTGTAAATGAGCTTCCTGTGTGCAAAGCACTGGTGGCTTTCGGGGGCCAGTGAACTGTGAGGTCTGTTTTAGACAGTTCAACAGCACTTCAGACCTCAAAACACTTCACACACTTTACCTGCTGAGTCTCAGTGCAAGAGAAAAGGTGCCTGGGTGTCAAAGGGGGCACTAACAGATCTTAACTATCGCACTGGAGCCCACACAGGGTGAATAATTGAGGACTAGGATTTTCTGCACGCTGCAGCCCGTTACAACAGCTGGAAAAAGCACCACTTCCCAGCACAGCAGGGAGCGCTCATCCTAGCGGCTCTTCTGCTACCACTTGCAAATGGCTTTCAAGTCAGATTAATCAATTAAAGTCTCACAAAAGGTAACTATTTCACTGTCACTTGCCATTAGCATGTCTCCTACTGACTTCTCTCCTCCCTAGTCTCTTTTCCCCACTATGTGACTATCGTCCTCCGTGCTGTGACTGTGCTCCAGAGCACTGCGCCTGCCATGGCTTAGATAATATTTTAGCCACGCAGTTCTTTTGTCTGGTAACCTTGTAATTCGACTGTTTTCCAAGGTAGATGGAGTAGAAGTGTTTGAGAATTATAAAAGGGCTCCCGTGGCTTTGTTGCTTGCTATTACCCAAAACCACACGGCCACAGCATGAACAACAGTAAAACAGGGAGGAGAAGGATAAACAGCTGGAATAAAAGGCTATTTTTCTTTTCCTGCTCGGATTCTGAAGTGCTGGGGTATGTTAAAACAAAGCCAAAGCCTTAACTGACTCCTTTTCCCAGAGCCCAGAGTTGAGAAGGGGCTGCATCCACCCTCCCTGCAGATGCACACGGACACATTGGCATGGCCCATGAGTCAGCAGCTGGGACCAGCAGCGCCGTGCCAGCGCCGTGCCAGCGCAGCCTTCTGCCAGGCCAGCTCGGTGAAGCGTTAACCCACCTATTTGGCCTTTTGGATCCGAGTCAACTTCTCTAAACTGCACTGCACTGCAGTGCAGGGGCATCACCAGCCACTTGGTGCTCACTTAGGAGTTTCCTCCTGGTTCTTTTCATTAATCAGCCCTGGTGGGTCCTGTCTGTCTGTGCTCACTCTTTCTTGGCTACCCTGAAAATGCTCTGGTATTTAGGAAACCAGTGACCTGCTGAGTACAGTACAGATGTACAGCCATCAAAAGCTACTGGGATGTTACTCCGTTTCCAGAAAGAGACCCTACAAAACCAGTCCTAAAGTGAGGCCCATTGGAGCTCATCAGGATCACATGAGCTGTGTCTTGGTGTCTCCTGCTTTGTGATGAAACCTCTCAGGTCTGACTCTGACTATCTGCTGGAAAAGCCAATAAAGGAAATAACCTTTGTCTGCAAAAACCAACCAGGGAAATCACTACCCACTTGTAACAAGCCAACAAAGGGAGATGTGAGTATTCATGATCTCTAGGTTCCTGGAGACACCTGTGTACCCAAGTTTACTATAATCTGCATTATTTGCTGCATCTGGGATGGGGAGGGTACCCATAACCTTGTTCTGTGAAGGAGTTCAGAAAGCAAGGGAGTTTATTACTGTCAACCTGGTGATGCAATGAGAGGATGTTCCTTATCTGTTTTCACTCCTTCATATCCTTAGACATAAACCATCGACCATGGCTGGGACTAGGGAGAGATGCAGTCTTATTCTCTGAAGGAATCTGGAGAGCAGTGTGGTCTCTTTGACCCATTTTCACTCCTTATTCCCCAATATTCTTTGTGATCTTTTCACCCAGTACAAGACTGGATTTAGATGCACCCAGGCTCCTCTCTGCAAAGGAGCTGTACAAGGAAATGGGTCCATTCTGAAAACCCTGTAGCTCAGTGGGAAGACTGCTTTTATACTCTTCTAGTCCTGATCCCAAAGAAATCACTCTGACCCAGCATCAAGTCACTTTCCACTGTCTATATTTTCACATATGAGCATTTTAATCCAATCTTTCTGACCAATTTGCCTTAAAGTAAGTGATGTAGTGACCTTGCCACCAAATTGAATCTCAATTAATCTTTGTTGGTTTCTGTTAAATCCTCTTAAACTTGGTCAAATTATTTCAGGTCACACTGCTGCCTTTCTGTTGAGGGCAGTGTATTTCACTCATTCCATGACAAGCAGAGCCCTAAACCAGGATTCTGCAGCAAGTGACTTAAGTGATTTAAAAGGGGATCACTCCCTTCTGTGCCATAGTGAATCCAGTGAGAACTGGAAGGAAATGTCTAGTTTAGTCAACTGACCATCACCCCTAGATCTCTACCCAAACTGCATCTACTACAGGTATTTTGATTGACACTCCTACAAAGAGCATTGGCATAAGCTGTGAAGTGTACAAACACATCATTACTGCATGAGCTTGAACTAGTGGTACTCAAACTAATAATCAAACTTCATTTGGATAGACACGAATAGGATTTGGGTAATCTCACAGAGATGAACTGCAACTGCTTGTTTGTGGCAACCAGGACGTGGTATCAACGCCAAGACAAAAAATATATGTTCAGCCTTTAGAAGTTCTGCAAAATTCCATCTGCAAAATCTAAAACATGAGGCAAGACTTCTCACATTCAGCGTACGATGTGTGCAGGTTCTCACACTGAGTGGATACGGGAACCAGCTGACCTGCTGGACTCGTCGGGTTGCTGCTACACAGTCCGACAGCTGTGTACAGCAATCCTTCAGCTTCTCTTAAGCAATAGTGACATTCAGTTCCACTATGATAGTTAGAAACAGCAAGTGTGAAGAGAGATGTCACATGAAGTTGTTTTCTCCCCTAATTCATGACACACGAACATACAGACTGTGCTGCCATTCAGCGAGACCTGGACAGGCTGGAGAGCTGGGCTGAGAGAAACTTAATGAAGTATAACAAGGGTAAGTGTAGAGTCTTGCATGTGGGCAAGAACAATCCCAGGGACCAGGATAGACTGGGGACTGACCTGTTGGAGAGCATATAGGTAAAAGGGACCTGGGGGTCCTAGTTGACAGCAGGATGACCATGAGCCAGCAGTGTGCTCTTGTGGCCAAGAGGGCCAACAGCATCCTGGGGTGGATCAGAATGGGGGTGGTTAGCAGATCAAGAGAGGTTCTTCTTCCTTTCTACTCTGCCCTGGTGAGACCACATCTGGAGTGTTGTGTTCAGTTCTGGGCCCCTGAGTTCAAGAGGGATGTGGAGCTGCTGGAGGGAGTCCAGCGTAGGGCAATGAGGATGATGAAGGCAGTGGAGCACCTGCCTTATGAGGAGAGGCTGAGGGAGCTGGATCTCTTTAGCTTGGAGAAGAAGAGACTGAGAGGTGACCTCATTAATGTCTATAAACATGTGAAGGGTGGGTGTCAGGAGGATGGCACTGGGCTGTTCTCGGTGTCATGTAGTGATAGGACGAGGGGCAATGGGTGTAAGCTGGAACATAGGAGGATTCCATGTCAACCTGAGAAGGAACTTCTTCACAGTGACGGTGAAAAAAACACTGGAAGAGGCTGCCCAGGGTGGTTGTGGAGTCTCCTTCACTGGAGACATTTAAGACCCACCAGGATGTGTTCCTGTGTGACTTGGTCTAGGTGATCCTGCTGTGGCAGGGGCACTGGACTAGATAATCTTTTGAGGTCCCTTCCAATCCCTAATGATTCTATGATAATTCTAAATTCCACAGGACTGAGTAAATGAGGCACAGCTTTTATCCATCAGATTAAAATCTGTATTACCACAACCTGAGAAGCCAGCTCATCAGATCATCTTTCCTGTTCTGTAGAACTAGTCACTAAGTACAAATTAATACACTGCAAATTCTGATCTTGGTAACGATGCCCACTTCTCAATGACATGGAAATAGGAAAATAGTTTACTCATGGCTTATGCAACTTTTATGAACAGTAAATCTTATCTTCTCTCTATATAATTATATACAAATTTATTTTTATAGCTTATAATTGTAATTAACTCTGAATGTTATGTTCTCTTTCTATATATATTTGTTTCTAGATACTTCCCTTCTAATGAATATTTAATAAATTTCTTCCTCCTCTCAGGAAAATTAATTCCAAATAAGGAATTAATCTACATTTGTTTTCTTTCCCCTCTTTAGCTACAACTTCACTTTTAATGAATCACTGTTTCTTTCTCCTGCACTTGGAAGATGCTTACACTTATCTATCTCTCTTGTGCTCAGCTATTTCAGAGCTCTGAGACCAGAGCAAGTGCTAGGGGTAAGTCAGTCTCAGGTTACTGTGCCTGTTCAAAGTTAAACACTTGATTTCCAAAGTCAGACATGGAAGGTTCCCTCCTCATCAGCACAGAAACAAAGCGACCCTAAAGGGCAATTCATTGCTGGCCTGAGTACGAACATGGGCTGTGTCTACATGGTCCCACAGCTGCCAGGCTGGGAAGACAACATTTTCCATGAGTGGGCTATGGAAGCAGCAGCATCCCCAAGGCTGGACCAAACGAGCATTACTGTGGGCAAAATTGTGTGCAAAAGGAATGAAGACATTTGTGAGCATCAAGTATCTTGCAGTTCTCCTCTTCCACTTGCTGAACTTCATGTGCCACGAGAAAATATCTAGAGGATAATTTTGCTCAGCAGTGCCCAGAGGTCTCACCTGCGAGCTGAGCCCATCACTTTGATACAGCCTAGGGGAGTGAATTTGATCCTCTGTGAAGCTTTTAAGAAGGTTGAAACAAAAAGCACCATTAAAGAAAAAGAAGAGAAAAAACCCCACAGCCTATTTGGATAATGACTTTTTTAAAGGAACCAAGACTGGTGAACAGTATCAGTCAAGTGTTCACCTTTTTCAGAGTTAGCAGAAAGGGATTTGTTTTGTTAAGTGTTTTTGAAAAGGCTAGCTGCTAGCCTTCTGGCCAGAGCACTGGGAAACTTCATTACACGTATATGGGTGTTTTCTACAATTGCACCTAAAATCAGCAGTTTCTACCCAGCCACACGACTTCAGACATCTCCCCAGTACTGCCAGTGGTCAGTTTTAGTCCTCACTTCTTGCAGATGCATCTAACAGTAAAGACGCAGCCAAAAACACCTACAGCTGTGGGATGTGGTTGCTCACAATGGCTGAAGCCCATAGTCCATTTCCTCATGCAGCATTAAAGATTGCAGCAAAACCAACCATGTGTGCTGGCCACTGGCTAATGGCAACCAGCCCAGGAGAAACAGCTCTGTGTTTCTTAGGCACTGGATACGTGCACCACCTTAACACTAGTGCTGTGAGATCCTGAAGGCAATAAAAGCAGGGAATCTTGTTAGCGGTGGCACTGGTGGTGTCAGATGCTTCAGTTTTATCAATGGTAAAATTAATTAGCCACCTAATAAAAATGTCAGTCTGCTCACTGGTAGGAGTTAGCACAAATTATTTATGAGGAGAGCCAAGGTTTTCAGGGAGCATGAGGCATGCTGAAGTGGCTTTCTTGCTAGAAACCCTGTTAATTGTGTGTAGTAGAGAAAAAGGAAAAGGTGGTTCCAACCTGTCATGCCTCAGTGCTCTCATATCAACATAGACTGTGGTGGGATCTGGTCCAGAAGTTCCCTGTAAACAACAACATCAGCTAATCAGAACCTGAAAGCTGGGAGAAGAGAGTTTTACCCCCCAAATAACTAAACATTCATTTCACTGCTAATTATGCTAATCAAAAGGCAAGTTATATTTAAGTTATTCATCAAACAAAGCTCAGCTTTACAGACTCAGACAAAGCCCTTCAAACATACCTACCGCCTGCTCCTGGTCCCCCTGGGTTCAGGAAAACATAAAGCAGCCATAACTACTTAACCAAACACATGTCATCATAGGCTTTGTTTGCTACGAAAGGCCAAATAACCAGCACGTGGGGACATCAAAAAGGTGTTAAACACACTCTGCCATCTAAAGGAACATGGAAATTGTTGAGGAGACACAGTTTAATGGCAGAAGCACATGGTCAAGAATGTGAAGCATGGTACTGAGAGTCTTCCAGACATGCAACAGAGATATGCTTGAAGCTAAAGATAGCCAAGGTAGCACGCATGACATGAACCACCATGGACTGAAAGCCTGTGAGCAACTACTCTGTTCCTTTTCAGTCTTCCACTGCATAGTTTAAATCCTTGCTTTATGTCACAATATGTCATTACTGGAAAAGCAGTAGATTAATTCCAGTCTCCTTTCATTCAGAGATGACAACAGTCTTTCAGGCCTATCCACCTTCAAAACTTCAGACTCATCATCACTGAACACCACGTGAGGTCTCGGTGCTCTAGGTGAGGGCTCGCTTCCCCACTGCGTACGCCAGGCCACTGCTAAGCAGGAAACGAGAACGCAAGCGCTGCTTAATTCTGGAGCAGCAGGACTCCAGAAATTTTCTTTCCAGGAGATGAACTCACCTAACCCTACTAACCTAGAGGTTCAGGAACCCCTTCATCAGTTATTTAAACGTTTACTACTGACAACAGCAGGCAACCCCAAGTCCCACCTGGGAGACATTCCAGAGTGTCATTCCTCACACCAGGAATGCCCAGGGCTACGCTCGGTGTTTCTGCAGTGCTGGCTGGCACTTCCCTGGTTTGCTGAGCACTGCTAATTGTGACCATTGCATGAGAGGTAATTTTTGTACCTAGAGCAGAGTTGAGTTGTGACTACCCATCAGTACTTTCTGTGTGGACCCTGAGAGTGACCCACCGCCAGAGGAGAGAGAGTAACAGAGCTGCACATGCATGTTAGCCTCTTTAGCTTGTCAGACACAATACAAGGTACGAAATCCCCTCTAGCTATTAACAACACGATTTTCTACTGATAAACTCAGCAGTGTAACAGACTAGTGCTGATCGGAGAACTTCTTTGAAATATAGGCAACGTTAAAAAACAAAACCAAAACCAAGGGAAAATTGGTTGTCTTTGCAAATCAAAAGAAACCTGAATTGAATTATAAGATAATGGAAACAGTCGACTCTGAAAATCAAACGCTATCGCCACGGTTATTATTTTCAGCGTAAATGAAGCAGTGACAACAGACAGCTAGTATTTGATGAAACCTGCATCCAGATACAGCTGCATCAGACTTTGTTATAATTTACAGAAGGATCTGAAAATCCCCAGATCTCCAGACTCATTTTCTAGTCTGTCCCACTGTTGGAAGCTGATAGGTGGGTATTGAGGGAACATGAAAATCCCCTACCTGCTCGGCCAGCTTCCCCAGCCTGTGAGGCTATAGCAGCAGGAATAGCAGGGATGAGGGAGAGAAGGAAAGGAGGTAACACAAGACAAAAATAATAATATAACAAATGGGAATGAAGGGTGGGAGGAAAACAAAGAGGAGAATGCAAAAAGCAGGGAGTAAAATAAAAAGAAAAACAATGTCAAATACAGGAATCTTACAAATTAACCATTATACCATTAAAGGTTAAAAAAAGTAAAAAATGAGGTGTCAACATTTTAGTAGAGCAACAGAAGAGACAGCTGTAGAATGCTAACCTTGGACAAACAGACTTCAATGGTTTTAGGGTGCTACAGACAATGTTGTTAGTGGAAAACTTGTGTCTAGCATACTGGGTTGGGGTTTTTTGTCATTTGTTTTGGGGAGGATGTTGGTAGTCATCCTGGCTCTGCTACTGCATGCTCACTGAGATGGGGTCCAGTCTGCTATTTCACTGCTAAAAGAGGCTTGCAAGTAAGATGCACTGGAAATCAAAAGGAAGCTTTCTTTTTGGGAAAAAACCCAAAGTTAGCGCACAGTGCAGAAAGACACTTACACCTTGTTTCACACATGTTAACTAAAGCGAAGTACGATTAAAGCTTTGTGCATAACCTGATTACTAGAAAACATTAACTACATGGAGTAGCTTCGCAGTTCAGTAATTCTCTGTTCTCAGTCTATTTGCTGTGATAAACAGTGTGATACACACGAAGAACAGCAAAACGAGGAGCCAACAGGAACTCCTCAGTTCTGCACTGTGATCAGGAACGCAGCATCACGACGAAACGCACTGGTGAGTAGTTCTGGGGCTCTACTGTGTGTTATGGCTGTGTGGGACTTGCCCTACAACTAGTGAAAATAACACAGTCCTGAGAGCACTGGTGTCCCGCACTGCTGTCATAAAATGCCTGAATTCCAGCAAAGTTAGAGACTACTGCCACAGCAGCATCCTAGGAGAGGTTTGTTTTGGATGCGGGGGAAGAGGAACCATTTACAAATAGGATGCACCTTGTACTACACTGCTGCCACGAACCAGAAATATTACTAAGAATGCAGGTGAGGTGTTTCAGTGTGACTTCAGGAAAGCAGGAGAACTGCTGAAATCCAGTCAGTTACAGAATCAGTTGCCTGTGACTGCACTGCAGGTCCAGAGAAGACTTTGAGTGGTCCAGAGCCTTTTAACTAAGGAAGGGCTTGAGAAGCAGCAACTGAAGTCTCAGCATCCTCCTTCTGCAGCCAGCTGCAGATGATCCACTCACGGTGTTTCACAAGGAGCAATCTTAGCCAAGACAGGAGCGACTGACTCAACTTGAACACATTTATTTTGCCAGGCAGAGACAGAAGGCACCTGGAATGCTGGTAACAGGAAAAAAACCCCCAGGACTTGTGATGTGTCTGACGTCTGTTAAGAACATGCTAGGCACGTGCGAGGAAATAAAATGGGCTACACTGAATTTTCTGTCTGAAAATGGGTGCAACATAAATCACATCCCCTGGGGCGACCACATTTGCCCAAGCACAGGCTGCCACCAGTGAACCATCCCTACAAAATGCCAAGTTCTTCATTCTCTGGGAAAATACTGCAGGTCAAAACTCTATGGAGAACTACCCCAGGAAGTCAGCAGTAGGGATGACCATGTGCCAGCACTCAGCCTGCAGCTAATTTCCACTGAGGCCAAACTGTTTGCCCTCACCTGCTTCCCTCCTAAGAGTTAGAAGCCAGGAATTGGGCAATCAGAAGTCCTAACAATTTAAAAACATCGCAGGGTGGCGGGGAGTTGTTTTGTTTTACTATCTAAGGCTACGGCTTCAGTGTTCACTCGGAGTCTGCTTCTGCTCCGGTGATGCTCAGAAATGGCATTTGTGAGGCACACTTGACAATCTCACGTAGGCAGCCACAGCAGCTGGAGCTGTGAAGAAGAACTTCATGGCACGACTCATAGCAAAGGTGGGAAAACAGAATCTGAGGGAACTCACCCAGGCTGTTCTACACCGCAGAGTGTGACTCACAGCTCTGACAAAGCGCGCTCCTCGCGATCCAAGAGCTACCCCTTATTACTTTTAAAATGGAAGAGCCTTAAAAAGTGTGATCTCTCACTAAGGAAAAGGAAATGTTAAACCCTAAGTTACTAACAAGGTTCCTTTTGCTCAGCAGCAAGGGAATGATTGATTTCATGTGACTTCAGCCGTCACAGAAGGGAGTGTGCAAGCTGACCGTGAGCAGTGAGGTGCCCTGTGGCCCAACAAGACCAATGGGCTCTTGGAGTGCATCAACAATCGTGTGGCAAGCAGGTTGAGGGAGGTTATCCTCCCGTTTCACTCTGCCCTGTTGAGGCCTCATCTGGAACACTGTGTGCAGTCATGGGCTCCACAGTTCAAGAGACAACTGCCTGAGAGCCCAGTGAAGAGCCACAAAGATGATTAGGGGACTGGAAAATCTCTCGTGGAGAAATGTCTGAGAAACTGGGGATAATTTAGCTCTAAGAAGAGAAGATTGAGAGGGGACCTAATCAATGTTTTAAAATATGTAAAAGGGAGAAGTGTCAGGAAGAGAGGACCAGACTCTTCACAGTTGTGCCCAGTGACAGCTTACGGGGGGCAACAGGCATAGAGCGCAATGCAAGAGGTTCTACCTAATTATAAGGAGAAACTTCTTTATCTTGAGGATAGCAGAGCACTGCAACAGGCTGCCCGGAGAAGCTGTGGAGCCTCTGTCTCTGGAGACACTCAAAACCTGCCTGGATGTGTTCCTGCTCTGGCAAGGTAATTGGACTAGATGATCACCACAAGTCCCTTCCAACCTCTACGATACTGTGATGCCGTGAACTATCTCCCGACGGTGATGAATCCCACCCCCAGATCAGCACCTGATACAGGCAGATACTTTGATACTCTCAAAGTATTGATCTGAAGGGCTATAGGATGATATTGGAGAACCCACTGAACCTCACGATCTCACTCAGAGGTGACATAAAAGCAGCAAGATGGATCCTGCTCTCCCACCTTACCTTGGGCATATTTGTTAGCACTTTTCCAGGGTTAACTAAGGAAAAGGAACAACTTCGAGAAGTTTTTTCCTCAAATGAAATTCAGTAGCAGGTTGAATTAAATGAAAATATTTATTTTGAGTGTTAAATAGAATTTAGCTAAAATCCTAGAGAACCATCTGTGCTGGTGTAAGAAACAGGCTACTTTTCATATCTATTTTTCTCTCTCGAATGCTAAGCTGCTAGTTAATGAGAATTAAAATATGTCAGATGAAATCTTTTCATCTCAGAAATCCCTGAACCATTATCTGTGACTATGCAGCTATAAAAGGTCAGATATTAATGCTATTTAAATGTCTGAAGATGGAGAGAATTATTTCATTTCAAAAGCACAGCTCTAAAAATCCACTCCAAAATGACTAAATCAAAAGAAACTGGATTTTCTGTAAATTTGAGAGGAAGTGAATACACATCACAATGCAAGTCTGCCAGTGATCTTAAGGCTGAAAATACTATCACTTGGTAGACTAAGGCTGCTTTGTTCCACTGGGTTTATTACAATTATTTCCTTTCTAAAGCAATTACTAATAAAAGGTCAAATTCTCCTGTGACACTTTTATATACATAGAGAGAGAGACCATTTACATCCACCCCATCTAGTTTCTTTGGAGGGGGGAACAACAGTGGAAGCTGTTTGGAAAAACCAGGATACCTTCCCACTGAAACACACGAGTCTTAAAGTTGTCCAACAAATTGGAAATGAAGTGAAGAAGGTCTCAAAAGATTGGAGCCAAGTTATGTTAGAGGTGGTCCACAGAGACACCCTCAAAAGGCTTTTTGCTGGGAAGGGCCAGTAACTGGATGCTGCGAGATGATCCCAAATGGATTAGTAGCTATGTATTTGCCATTGACACCTATCAATTAATACCTACTTCAGAAAGACCATAGAACGTGCTTCATCACAGTTATCACTGTGGAACAGGGTGGGCCAGGAACTGTATGATGATGTCATGGATGACACAACTAGCAAGACAAAAAACAAGGGCAGATGCTACAGACTGTGAAGGATCCTGAAGTTATGACCCATTGCTGGAAAGTACCGGGGACAATACTAATTTCAGGAACACTGCTGATCAAGGATTAAAATTCATTCTGTTCCTCAGCCCAGAAAACAGACTAGCCCATAAACTTCCAGACAGTTTGGAAAGAGCATTCCGTTTAATTCTGTACCCAGTCTTTGGCAGTGTCTGCTACCAGATGCTTGGAAGGACGCAATTTGGTATCTTTATAATCTCTATCAAAATGACATGTTTTGCAGTGATGCCTCTAAGTTACATCTTTAGCAATTTTCCAAACCTCTTCAAAACTTGCCAAACTAGCCTAAGCTTAAATGTTTCAAAACCCACTCCACTTGGAAAAGTAATGTTACTAAAACCAGCCTGTTCTGAAATGGCCTTTCTTCACTCCAGACGCATCACTCTTTCAACAGCGCATGGCTTTTCATTTGTCCTACAGACAGAGATGCAACACCTTAGCAGAACCCAGTGAAGCCTGGCACCAGGCTGTACCATCAGCCAGCCTGTTAATCACCTCACTCAAAACTCTCATAATCCTGGGGATGTCGGAACAGCCCCATCCTTGGAGGTGTTTAAGGCTGGGCTGGATGAGGCTCTGGCCAGCCTGATCTAGGGTGGGGTGTCCCTGCCCATGGCAGGGGAGTTGGAACTGGATGATCCTGTGGTCCCTTCTAACCCAGACTGACTGTATGACTTGGTCTAGGTGATCCTACTGTGGCAGGGGGACTGGACTAGATGATCTCTTGACGTCCCTTCCAATCCCTGATGATTCTATGATTCTATACATAGTCAGTATCATCACTAATACTCCTTCAGAGAGTTATCCACTTGTATGGTTTGACACAGTAATTCGAGAAGCAAATCTCAGCTAAATGTTGACACAATCAACAGACAGATACACACAGTCAAGCAAAAATCCAGACTAACTCCATGCTGATTAGGACTTCCAGTTTCTCTGAGCATATCTGTCTTTCCACCATGCTCATAGTGGGTTGATCCAGCTAGCTCCTCACTCTCCTCTCCTAAGAGGAAATGGCCTCAAGTTACAACAGGGGAAGTTTAGGTTAAAATTCTATTCTATTAGAACAGAACTGAAAGCATCATCTGGCATTGGAACAGGCTGCTCGGGGAGACGGTTGAGTCACCATTCCTGGGCGTGTTGAAATGTTGTGCAGATGTCATGTAGTGATAGGACAAGGGGCAATGGTTGTAAGCTGGAACATAGGAGGTTCCACATCAACCTGAGAAGGAACTTCTTCACGGTGAGGGTGACGGAGCACTGGAACAGGCTGCCCAGGGG
>VXBP01008836.1:123940-183132 GCA_013400115.1 Rhinopomastus cyanomelas
TCAAGACCCGACTGGACGGGTTCCTGTGTGACTTGGTTTAGGTGATCCTGCTGTTGCAGGCGGATTGGACTGGATGATCTTTCGAGGTCCCTTCCGATTCGTAATGATTCTATGATTCTATGTGGAATTTAAGGACATGGTTTAGCAGTGGGCTTGGTGGGTTAACAGTTAGACTCAATGACCCTAAGGGTCTTTTCGACCGAAAGGATTCTATAGGAGTCTATAAAATCCTACAGTGATTCCAGAAAACCCATGGGTCAAGACAGAGACTGTTTAATAAGGGACGAGAAAAAGAACACCCAAGTGATGTAAAAGCAATCATTCTCTACCTCCCACGAGCAGAACAAGATCCTGCTAGTCTACGAGCAATGGCTATTTTGGAAGAGCAACTGCTCATTTTTTATTACCCTAGAATGAACTAGGGTATGGTACATTCCAGGTCAGTCTGAGACAGCTTTCCTGGCTGTGGTTCCTCCAAGCCTCTTGCTCTCCTCAGGCTTTCTTGCCAGGCATAATGGGATGGTGATGTGGTGGGCAGAGCTAAACCACTGGTGTGCTATCAACACTCTTTGAGTCACAAATCCAGAAGTGCCCCACAAGGGCTGCTATAAAAAAAGCTAACTCGACCCCAGGCAGACCCAGTATGAGGCATGCTTGGGTACCAAACCTGACCTGTTGCTTAGTGCCTTTCTCTGGTTTTACTATTTGTCCCGAACAAACGACATATCTCAGAAGTGAAGCAGCCACCACAGAGTCCAGAGAACACTGCAAGCCTGAAATGGAGATCTTCATTATTGCCAAGCAAATTTCTGCAGCCCAGTTTGTCCTTGTTGCATCTAGCATCCTTCATGTCTAGTCAATCCACCAACCAGACACCTGAGAAGTTCAGTCATGTCTCAGAAGTAGCTCCATCGTAGCTACATGAGGGTACCTGATGGGCCTTACCCTGATACGCTGGGAAAGTCAGCACAGCGAGCCATGAAGACATGGCATCACTTCCCTTCTTCCCCTCCTCTGTAAAGGACATCTCATGGGCATTTCAGAAGGGCTGAAGACACAGGAGCAAATCAGAAGTACCGTTACCAAGTAACCAGCTCTTGTCTTTCTTCTCTGCTTTCCCTTTTTCCTGAAGATTTCCTAGATACTTTCTTAATTGTCCTGATCACCCAGATCTCAAGATACAGAGAAAGAAATGGAAAGATTTGTACTGCTGCCAGAAAATGTTCAGGAGAAGAGTTTGTAGCAAACCTCTGACAGAAATATGGGGGAAGATGCTGTTTGAGCTCACAGATGTTTCTAACCTGGATGTATTTTTCTCTCAAGGCTACTTACAAAGTTTCGTTAAAACGGTCTTGAAGGCCTCAAGTACTGCATCTCAGACTACAGGAGATGTTCTTAAGATTTGATTCCTGGAGATCGTTTATGATTATTACAAAGAACTCTACCTCGGGGACACAGAATGACTTTCAACCCTGCTCAGCTTTGCGTTGTCATATGCTGGATAACAATAAATAAAGGCATCTTGGGCTGAAGGGTGTCTCTGCTCTCTCTGACTGCTCTGCTGGTAGTCAGAGACAAAGCAAGCAGAACTGGAGGTGTGGACTACCTCCCATGTTCATATTCTGGTAACAGGTGGACTATGAGGTCACTTTTAGACAAGGTCTGAGGAAAGCCAGGATTCTTTAGCGATGTCGAACAGGTCAAGAGGCTGAAGCAGGCTCAACACATGGACACACTGGCCTGTGTGAAGCCCCAAGCTGCATTCACTTTCTGATAGAATATCAACTTTTTGAAAGAATAAAAAAACCTTCACATTTACCACCAGGAAAAGAATAGCAAATGCCTTATTTGCAGTGTCACCAAGAAGACCTTCTCTAGCTTCCACACCTAAGCAATTATGGATGTTACGTACATGAGACATCCCTTAAGGTAAGCAAGGGGTAACTGCCAGATTTGAAATGTGGGATGCACCATAAAGGGTACAGACAAGCTCTACTGGGAGGACATTGGCTTTAAAGATGTTAGAGGCATGGTAACTGACCAAATGGATGTGGAACTTCCCAGCCAGTGCAGCTGCCAATTCAGAAGATGATTCTTGTATTATTTAAAAAAGATTATTGAGTCAGAAATCGTATTACATCTGAGGAGGATACATGTGGCATTATTACAAGACTAATATGTGAAGCCCTGATACCAGATTTGGAAGGATAGGTCTCTTGATCAAGAGTTATAAAAATGAGACACAGATGAGGAAAGCATGTCTAAAGATTCTTTATCTATTTATCAAAGGCTAAGACGTGTATTAGAGTGATGAGATGAGACCCTTTATTCTAGATTAGAACACAAAAAAGGCTGAATCTAATGCTGGATAAATTAAAACTAGAAATAAGGCAAAAAAATAGTTAAAAGTTGAACATGTTTTTAAAAGGCAAGCTAACGATCATAACGTCAAGTCCTAAAGGCTAGAACAAAAACCTGTAGGTCAGCCTGAAGCTATCTGTTTGGTGGGGTTCTTACCGGGCTAAAACCTAGAGGCTGTTCAGAAATTGAGACCTGATAGCTACAGTACTCCATCTGTGCTTAAATTCATGACTCAATAAAGATTCCTGGAGAATGCAAGTTAAATCCTTTATTATCCCTGGGTACTTTGTTCTGATTAAAGGATCAAAACAGAACGAAAGAGATGTAGCAAAATTATTTTCCATTGTAAGCTAAGCCATGTGCAGAAAACACGCATCTAGTTCACCAAGCAGTGGTTGAAATTATTGTATAAACAGAATGAATCCATTTTGCTTACTACACCAAGCACTTGGAAACTGGATTTTACTTTACATGACTGAAGCCTGCTTTCCGAGCACAGAGCACGCTTTCTGTCTCTACCACGTGCTTTTCTGAATTACTCTATTCATGAGCAGAATAACTGCTGTGATTGCAACATGAAAGGGATGAACAGTTGATGAAGTAACAGAAACGTACAACCCGTGTATGCAGGAGCACTAACCCAGCAGGCAAAGGAAATACAAACCATTTTCTTAAAACAGCTTTGAGCTGAAGGGGTGAAAAATCTCACCTGCAAACATATCGCCAGGTTAACTCTACAGCCAAGCGATGTGCTGACAGCCCGTGGATGGAGACCAAGGTCTTTAAACAGCTTTGAAAATGACTGAGTAAGAGCTATCCGAGGTCGTTCTTCAGCCACCACCACACACGTCCGTACACGGGAAAGGTCCAGTCCCCTTGCCTAAAAAATGGAACAAAGAGCACAAATGGGCAGATTTAATGTAAAAACAGTTAGCAGGACTTAAGTGCATTATGTAGGTACTATGATTCAAGAGGAAGAGCGGAGTAAAGGATAAAGTGCCACTATAATTTCCATCCTTCCTGGAGGCCAGATGGCCAGATGACAGTCTAATAGCGGTAGCAGAGCAGACATACTTGCTTGTCATCCTAATGCTAGCACGTAGGAAGAGATGGGTATGCTAATTCAGAAAGGAGGGAATGCCATTTCCCAGTATTAATTCAAAAAGCCAGTGAATAATAAGAAGCAGGAAGCAGTGTCTAGCCTTGGGAAAACTGATTAGCAAATTATTAAGCAAGGATGGTAAGGGCTGGAGACATCACAATAATCAGTATCCCAAGATCTAATTTATTTCAGTAGCATACTGGAAATTCTAGATGATTTCAGAAATGTAACTGGCTACCTGGCTTTTCATTCTGGCTTAAAAGACCCCCACCACACAACACAATGAGGACAGTCGGTCAAAACTGTGGAGTACTGGTCAACACACATAATGGTGAGGCTCAAAACCAAAGCAATACTTCATACAATCAGGGAATTCATGAAACAAAACACACAACATAAGACTCCTTGGGCTTCTTGGCCATGTACACCTCTGTTTGCCAACACTTGCCGAGCAACACAGGCTGCAACTCAGATCAGAAAGCTTAAGCACATAAAAGCCTTTCCTTGATGTTTAAAAGCCTTGTGATCTGAAAGAGAAGACTTGTATTCATACAGAGCATTTGGCAAGAAGCACCATGGGTCCTAAGGAGGCCACTCTTGCCCTCTGATGGTTTTCTTCTCACTGCAAACATCTACAGTGCAGCCATGCAAGGCAGGGCCGGCTCTCAACACCACTGTGCAGATGATGGGCTGAGCAGGGAGGCAGAATAACTCACCTTCAGTGACTCTGTTTGCGAGCCAAGTCCCTTGGTACAAAGCTCCATGACAGAATAGGAACAAAAAGTGTCTCTCACTTTGTACTGACTCACGGCAAGAAGCCACAGAGCGGGATTGGTCTCCAGTTCTGAGGGAGGAATCAAAATAGACTGGTGTCCTGAATAAACGCTGTGAAGACACAAGAGTCATTAACACACGCTAAATGCCTGCGTCTGTGAACGTTTACAGGCTATGAGGTGACAGGAGATGAAGCACTGGATGAACCATGTAATGTCTCTCAGTATTCCACATGTTTAACTGGTATCTTCAGAGTCTCTGAGAAACCAAGAGGAATGCAGGCAGAACAGGCTCCTAAAGCTCTAACTGACTCAGTGTGCCCGTGGACTGTGATGCTAGAGCTGTGACGCAGACAGAAAGTGGCTCAGTTATTAATGGTGCTAATAAAGGGTGTTATAATATCAACAAAAATTATGTGTTGCTGACAAATAATTAAGACTGAGTAATTACCATTTTAAGACACCCTGATTAAAAGAGTACTTGATTGCTGAACATGGAAATAACCTCTCTCCTGCTGAGGCAAGCAGGCGATCCGCAATCACTTTCAAGGGAGTAAATCTGACCCCAATTTAACAATCCGTGTGACTTTAGATTTCTTCTTGTGAAAGTTTTATGAACTTTTAAAACCCAAATATACTACATCTCTTCTTTATTTGATACCCAGTGAGCACACGTATGGAGAAGAGACACTTGTCCAGGTCCCTAAAGGAAGCAATTATGTCAGAGGCAATTTCTCTTGTACCCATGAGACTCCCCAAGGGAAAAAAATAATCCCAGTTTGATGTCTTCATTTCCCGTGGGGCCTGTGCTGTTCACTCACATCAGAAAGGCAGATTTACTACCAATTCTTCAGTTCCCTCACTTCTTCATTTGTGATTTGTAGGTATGTCAAACCATAACGGTCACAGAATAAAAGGCCCACATCACAGGTTCTGAGAATGGACCAAAAAGACCCAGAGATTTATGATGCCCATGAGAGAAATCAGTTTGTGACATGAAAACCTGAAATGCCAGCTTGGTAGAGTGAAGCTGATAGTTTGCAATCTACGTGCCCGAGGTAAGACATGAAATGGAACTTTATGTTCAGGAATATGATCATCTCTGTAACACATGACATCAGGAAGAACTGCAGAACCACAGAACAGGAGGGTTGAAAGGGACCTCTGGAGATCATTTAGAACATCCCATCTGCCAGAGCAGGTTTCTCTAGAGCAGGCTGCCCATGATCATGTTCATAGAATCACAGAATCATGGAATCATTAGGGGTTGGAAGGGACCTCAAAAGATCATCCAGTCCAATCCCCCTGCCACAGCAGGATCACCTAAACCAAGTCAGACAGGTGGGTCTTAAACATCTCCAGAGAAGGAGACTCCACAACCTCCCTGGGCAGCCTGTTCCAGTGCTCCGTCACCCTCACCGTGAAGAAGGTGCCATGGAGTACGCATGAACGGTAGTTCAGATGATTTCATTTATTATACATTAAAAAAAACCCATCTTTGACTGCTTGGCCACATTTACATCTCTTCTGATGACTCCTGACCAGCGACTTGTTCGTGAAGTGATGTGTTCTCAGATACGGGTGACACAACGACTGCAGCACTGGACAGTCAAACGGAGCGTTGTGCTTTTATGTTGTTTGTACGGGATCAGACTGAAGTGCGACTGAACCTTGAGCACATGCTGCGCAAACATGTGAGGAGAGATGTTGGCAAAGGTACCCAAGCCTGAAAGGAGTGTGCCCTGTGCTCAAGTGACAGATCAAACCCAGCTAGGCAGCAGTAATAGTTTATACTATAGTTATACTAGAAATAGTACAAAAAAGCAAAAACATCTCAGTTCCTCACAAAGTTAACATTAGGGCCCCACAAAAAAATCAAAGTGTGTGATCTGTCTGGTAAATACATGATTCTTACACACAGGAAGCTGCAACCACTCCAGTAAGAACCCAGGATGGGCTCCAGTCTGCACAAATACAGGACACAGAGACTCAGCATCTAGCTCTTCCCCCATTCCTGAACTCCTCCAGCTGATGCCAGCAGTACCAGGAGATAAAAAACCTGTATAACCATAAAGAAGCCACCGGTGGATCTAAAGTGGAAAAATTATTACTCCCATTAAGATCCCTCGGGTGCCACTTATTCAACTGGGCAGAACATGCCCAAATAAAAAGCACAATAATAAACTTCATGCCTGCACAGAAGAATGCCCACACAAACTCCACAGGGAGGAAATGCTGCATGGCTCTCGACAGAGAATCTGTTCCAAGGGAAACGGTACAAAATGGTGGGATTTGGGAACACAAACTTACACCAAAGACAATTCTTTCCTCCCTCAGCAGTACTAAGGAGTGGGGATGAACTGTCTTGCTCTCTTGATCAACTTCTACTGGAGAAGCAAGACAGGTATTTGTGGTTGTTCTTCATCCCCCATCAAGCTCGAAAACATTATGGAGGTTTAATGAATTAGTCCAAGCAACAAAATGTTCCTGGTAGCCACACGCCTTTGTGAATTCACGGATTTCTGTCTTCATACTACCCCCAAGAATCTGTGTGTCACCAATGTATTGGGTGGAGGAAAGCTAAGAAAAAAGAAAGATACTCCCTTCTATAGCTGGTGGAAACTCTTCTGGCACTGTGGTGGTTTCATATCACTGTGAGATACTAAAGGGTGTCTGCTTAGTATGGATATCAACAGCCAAGAGAGGACCACGTGCTTGAACACGCTGCCCTTGTGAAAGGATGCTCTGCAAACACTGCTTCCATGTAATCCTAGGTACAGCGGAGATGTTTGCTGGGTACCTCTGAGTATGGAACATTATAGACATGGCAGAGTTAATCCAGAAACTGAGGAACTGAACTAATAGTTCCACCAGATCTTGAAACCTGACTATCATCAAGAGATGGTTAAGCTGTCAGCTCTGCCATTCTCATAACTGGAAGCCAGAAAATTGTGGTGAATGCTGTGGTATCAGGGGGATCGGATGAGGTATTAGTCATCCATCTTGTAGCAGGAGCAGACACAGTATGAAACGGCAGAGACTACTGGCACATCTGGACATCTGTTCATCAGTCACCACCATCTTTAGAAAAGGCAACTGGAGTGGACAAGGAAGAGTATAAACGTAGAGTCACTACACAGCATCTCTACTTCATCTTGTAATGATTTTGGGGATGCAGAATGAAACGCAGTGGTAAATGCAGGGAGATCATCTTTTAGAAATGCTTTGGGGGAGGAAGGTATTAAAGACAAAGATCTGAAATCTGGCTGAAAGTGGAAAGACTTGCCTGCCTGTGCTAAGCAAGGGCTGCCCAAGGACAGGAACACTCTAGTTAAATGCATCAGAATGTATTTTGGTGTGATGGTGCCATCTGATAACAACACTGGTTCCCACCACCTGGCAGGATGCTTTGGCAGCATATGGAGATGTCTGGAAGGACATCTTGGCACTTGAACTGTTCCACTGAACTGAAGACTTACCCCATGTTGTGCTGAGGCAGATTAACAGTAAAGTCTGAGATTTTATTCTAGTTCCACAGATTTCAGCAGGGCAATAAATGCTGGCAAACGGTAACTGAAATTTGCAGTTGCATCCTGGCAGGCTACTGACCCATCACTGCTCTTACTTCTGGGGTCCTTCTCACATGAGATGGGCTGTTTTCTACTCAACCGTGGGAGGCAGGCAGGTACTGCTGAGACTTATAAATTTAGTTTCTGCATTCAGCTTCTGTGTTTCTGCAGATGATACGTGGCATTTAGTGATGAGGGACAGGTATGGGAATTGGGCATTTGGCAGAGCCCAAAATAACTGAGTTGCCATACCCGTAATTCAGGAGTCTGCGTGCTGAGGGAACAGGAGTGGGACTGAGCAAAGAGCCTCCACAATCACCTGGGCCAGAGCTTGTAGGAAGGATGGTACAGGCCATGAAGGAGAGTGTTCAGGCAAATAGTCTGACCTATGCTTCATAGGACTTGGTCCAAAATCAAATCTTCATTTCAGAACCCATAATGTGCACATGAGAAGGGCTTTTGGAGAACAAGTAAAGGACATCACACCACCTGCAGCGTCCAAAGATGTCCAGTTGGCATGCAGAGCACCAACAGCACGACTGCACGTGGCAGGCAGATAAGCAATTGGTACTGGAGAGGCAGCGGTATCTCACAAAGAAGTTCAACTAATGTACAGCCAAAAGCATCCCCGTGTAGGGCAGATTTTCCCAGAAAAGAAAAGGTCTCCCCCATAAGCCTCCTAATGCCGAGAATAGGTCCAGTCTTTACAACTTCCACGTCAGAGTACTGGAGGCTGGTGAGAGCAGCACTTTGCTTCAAGCTCTGGTGCTGGTACCCCAGCCAGACACCTGTACATCTTTGCTTAACACTGAAGTGTCAGTGTTTTTGTTCCTGCAGTGCCTGCATCACCTGGGACAGTGCTGTCTGCCCACAGTGGGAGCCAGAGGTGAACCTGAATTTATTACTGCCATCAGGAGGCTTTAACCTCCCTCTTCAGAGATGTTTTTCAGCAATCTCTGAGCCTCACAGGCAAAGCTGTCTAACATGGCTCCAGCTTGCTCCCGAGCACTTCTGAACTGCTCTATAACTTGTCACTGAGAAGCGTGTTGCTCACTGCTCCTGAGCACAAACACATCTCCTGGCAGCACCAGGAGCTGTGGAACCTAGACTGCTCAAGCCCATTTCAGCACGAAGTCCTTTTATCTAAATATTTAAAGGGTGTCAGCAAGTTTAAAAGTTTAGACACTGTTTCTGTTGAAGAAAAAAGATGGATGGCCCTCTCACCCTGCTTAAGGCTGAGGTTCACTGGAAGATGCAGATGGCAGTGTTGTTTCTGTTGGCACTGGCATTAGAAACTTCCCGAGGCAGGCAGAGGTTTAAAGCCCACGACCTGTGTCTCAGCTCATTACAGCACAGCTTGGGTATTTACAAGCCATTGCTCAGACTCGAGCACCACTCGGGTGCTGCAGCACCACTCTCCTGCCCTGAGCGCAGTCAGATCCACAGAACCAGTGGACTTACTCTGCCAATGCACTACAGGAATCACACCTGCACTGCAGACCTCAGGACTTTCAGCTACCCTTGAACCTTCCGGACTTGAGGGAAGTTTAAACAGACCCACAGCAACGTGGAAGAAATGCAAATTGCCTCTTTCACAAACAGCTGCTGGCTAAAGACTCCACTGGAAGCGGGCACATGGCAGCCTATGGGCAGACACACCTTTATGTTCCTCCTGACCCAGTTATGCACTTTGCAAAACACATGAGAGACGACTGTGGTCATACCCTTCACTTCCCATGTCAGAATTACCCTTTTCTGATGACATATTTAGGCTTCTTCATGCAGTCTTGCCTTCAATTTGTTATGAACAGGATGGAAATTGGATGAGATGCTCATGCTTGCCAGATATCTTCAAGTTAGAAACCTAGCAGTAATTAACAAGTCCTAGCACAGTAAAGGTTTCCAAAATGCAGTTCTCCTGTTAATGCTGCAGTTCCTTGCTTGCTTCTTGCACAGTTCCAGTTGCATGGTTAACAAGAAACTTTATAGTCTCCTGCTGCAGGAGCTACCCAGCAGTGCCACTGGAGACTTCAGCTGGTGGTTCTGGAACAAACTGCAGGAGCAGGACAGGATGAGGCCGCTTCACCGCACCTTACCTGGACAGCCTTCCCAAGACATGCACCCCATTTATTTCATGGCCACTGCAGACTGGAAAGTTCAGTTCCAGTCTGAGCCTTTCCCACTCGCACTACTACGGCCTCAGTTTCTGAGAGTATGTATAAAACTTAATAAAATTATTAATGTGCTTGATTTTAATTTCAGGAAGGATAATTCTATCTTTCAGTAGTAAAAGCAGAAGTGTAATATGGATTGGCCTAGCTGGGCTAAAATGGAGGGGAATTCTTATTCTGCTTCATCACTCAGCAACTGTCAATTAAGCCAACCCTCACTAATGAAAGCTACAATCTCCACTCCGCCCCCCGGTGAGCAGCACTAAGACAGGGACGTCTCAATTTCAGGAAGCATTTTTAAACAATGGGATATAGTATTGATTTCTTTTACACTGGAGGATGCTTCATTCCTTTTTTTTCCCTGTCAGGAACACAATACATTTTAAAGAGTACTGCAGCACAGGTCAGAATACCAGGATTGCTCTCTCAGAACGGACAAATGAGAGTATTAAAGAGAAAAATGCAAAACCAATGTATTCTTTCATTGAGTCATTACTAAAAAAACCTGTTAAAATTATCAAGTTTGGGGTTTGTGGACTCACATGGGGCTGACAACTGCCACCACACCCAGGATGTGCTGTTGAGTGACAAAGCTTCCAAGGAAACCCTGCTGGAGCATGCAGCCAGTTTCGAGGGAACGTGGCAAACCGCACCTTTTCTAAAATGTATTGCTCTGCTTTGCAAGGTTTCTTCTCTTTATTATTTTATACCCTTTAGGCCATAAAATAATAAATCTTTAACAAATAAAAACTTTGCAAAACGACGCAATATATTCCAGACTTACCAATGGGCTGGCTCAATGCTCCAGCAGCTCTCCTAAGCAGCTCTGACCTCACAGAATGGGGCACTCTGGGGCATGGCAGTGAAGCGGGCCAGCACAACATCTAAGCACCTACAATGGGGATTAAAGGTTAGTTTTTCTTTCCTGCCTTAGTCAGTGCCTCCTCTGGTCTTGCTAGTAACGGGATTAAAACGTCACTTAACCCCACTGAAGGTTGCTGGGCTCCTAAAACCAAGAGGTTTTTACCTATTAATCTAACTCTCAAAACCCCCTAGCTGATAAAAAATTGAAGATCTAATTTCATTTCCCAATGCCATTAGAAGAATTGATGGAGTTACTGGGAGTGGTTTGAGCTGTAAGATGTTGAGAAGGCTTTGGGTACGCTACACGACAAAGACAGAAAGGCAAAGCTGCCAGGTTCTAAGTGAGGAAGATGTGGACAGGCTGGAGCGAGTGCAGAGAAGGGCCATGAGGATGATCAGAGGGCTGGAGCACCTCTCCTGTGAGGCCAGACTGAGACAGTTGGGGCTGTTCAGTCTGGAGAGGAGGAGGCTCCCAGGTGGCCTTATTGTGGCCTTCCAGTGTCTGAAGGGGGCTACAAAAAGTCTGAGGAGGGCCTATTTAGGATGTCAGGTAGCGACAGGACTAGGGGGAATGGAGCAAAGCTGGAGGTGGGTAGATTTAGAGTGGATGTGAGGAGGAAGTTCTTCCCTGTGAGAGTGGTGAGAGCCTGGAATGGGTTGCCCAGGGAGGTGGTGGAAGCCCTGACCTTGGAGGTGTTTAAGGCCAGGCTGGATGGGGCTCTGGCCAGCCTGATCTAGAGTGGGGTGCCCCTGCCCATGGTAGGGGACCTGGAACTGGATGGTCCTGTGGTCCCTTCTAACCCAGACTGACTGTATGACTTGGTCTGGGTGATCCTGCTGTGGCAGGGGGATTGGACTAGAAGATCTTTCGGGGTCCCTTCCAATCCCTAATGATTCTATGATTCTAAGATTCTAAGTCTACTGACTTCCAAGATGTATTTTTTGCTATCACAGCACATGATACTAATTTCTAAAACAGCAATGAAATGGAAATAATGTCCGTAAGTGGAATTAATGAAGCTACATCTGATGCTGGCTCTCTCCAAATGACAGTCACAGTTGCAGCAGCCTGCAGTTTTTCTGCTTTACCCAAGCAGAAATGGAGATCAGCGAGAATTCAGAAGAGACTGACATGCTGGTTTATAAGATTAGAGTGGAGAGCTGCTGGCCTGATCTCAGTCCTTTCAACTCCACTGTTGCCTTTTTCTTCTTTGAAAATGATGTGGTATTTTCTCCTCTTTCTACAACCACAGAGGGACACCGACCTTGGCTGCTTTCTCCTAGCGGCTGCTGCCTTCTTTCCATTCATCAATAATTTCTACCTTCTAAAAGGCAATATACTGCCAGTCCTGGGAAGGATCTAAGGGCAGCAAATGCATATTTGTTGCAAATGTGAGTCTGTAAGAAAGAAAAAGTACTGTGTTCAGGAGAGCCACGGGCACCACAAATGACCTGAGCGTTAGGCACGTCGACGTTTATCTGTGACATCTCCACCATGATGTCGCAGACAAGTTATTCTCGGATGCTGCATGTCCCAACATTATCCTGCACGGTAATGCACTGCTCAGCAGAACCTTCCCATGGTGGTCTGGAGCCCTTCCTGGGTCCCCTGAGAGCACCACAGCAGATCTGGCTTCACCCCAAGCAGAGCAGTGCTGACACCACGGAAAGATGAAACACATAAGTCTATATTCAAATAACTTAAAAAAAAATCTGCGTCTAAAAAAATATAACTTAAGAGTGATTTAATTAAAATCTCAACATTTCTGAAAGATTTTCTGAGCTTTGCTGTAGCCTCAGTGTGTTTGTGTTGGGCTAACAATGACATTGAAATACAGTAACTTTTCAAAACTAAGAAACCCCTAATCGCCATGTAAAATCTGCAATGCTATTAGGGCAAGGACAGTTCATAGCAGGAAAGACTGACAGAGAATGAACAAGATATTACTATTAATATTTGGTCCATTTAGTATGTATGAAATAATATTTAAGGGCAACAAAACAGGGCGATAGCCGACTGCTAAATAAACACTTGCTGCAAACAAGTTGTTTGAGTTGTCACCAATAATGCTTCCTTCAGGCATTCTGTGAATTGATAACGTTCTTCCTGAGAGTTTTTATTACCCTGCTCTACCTTTATTTTAGTAACTAGAAGGAGCAGTACTGCTAACAGCATAGAACTTCCTATGGAGGGAGCAAAGAGGTTGGACTGCTGTGAGTTCAAGAGATCGTCATAAAAATGTGCTCCCTTAACAGTCCCATAAATTATCCCCTTTGCCTCAGCTCAGCTAACTGAAAAGAAAATCAATGTCACTGCTCTCAGTGCCAAGTGTAAGTTCCCTGGAGTACAGAGATCGACAGAATTGTTGAATTTAAAACCTTATTAACAAAAAGAGCTGATTCATATTCAGTGGACATGTTTTGTTCTGATAGCTTTGCTACTGCCATAGGAGTATCCTTCTGCAGGAAGACACACTTGCATGTCTCTGCAAAAATCACATCCATAAGCCTCACAAATGAGGAAGCCCCTGATACCTACTTGTGCTTTCAGATTAGTAAATGAAAATGAGGACACGGGGAAACCACTTCCTTAAGGTGATATTGGTGGAGTGGTGCCTTCATCAAATAAAACTAGCCAGATTCTGCAGAGACAGCAGCAAAAAAGCAAGGGGTCAAGCAGCTGCACTCATGAGTCTAAATACCTATGCCCATGCCTTGCTCAAGGAAAGTGTATTCTTCTCTGTAGAGCACTCTCCATACAGCTTCCAGCAATTCCAGTTTCCTGTGTCAGTCACAGAAGTATTGTCTGTTCTGCCCATCCTTTCATCACTCACATAATCCAGGATCATATTACATTTACAGTACAGTGGAAAGAGTATTTAAAGGTTGAGGAGAAACCTCACCTGCAGAGGCACCAGAGGACAAACCCAAGTCCACAGTAGGGGTCCAAGCAGATAGCGACTTCTCTGGAGGGATAAAGCTCACACTGCAGCTTAATAGAACGACAAAAGGCACTAGTGGCTGCATGAGACATCTGAAAGACAACAGTGAAGTAATTAAAATGATCAACGATGTCATTCGGAACGCTCAATCCCAAACTGCGCCAAGTCCTTAAATCAGTTACAGGACAAAGAAAACAAATAAATATTGACTTTGTGCTCAGTGCAAACACACATGTAATTTATGTCTAAGAAAACAATTTTCCTTCAAGAGGGCATCCAAATAGCTGTGAAAGGGGAGGGGAGACAGGATGAAGGGTAAGTTTGAAGTGATTTAGGGGAAAGCTGTGAGTGGATTAAAGATGTGCTCCAAGCTGTGTGCAGAGCTAAGCTGTCCGTAAGAACAAGCTAATGAGTGTCTGCAGGATGTGAGTGAAAGATTTTGTTCATCACCAGTAACATTTTTCTAAGTGTGTGCTTTTGAGCACAATAAATTAACAAATGTCAACACACTCTGTCAATGGAAGAGGACTCGCATGCAGAACAGTCCTAAGGACCTCATCATTCAGAGATAAAGATCCCAAACAATCTAAGTGAAGGTTCTCTAAAACACCTTCACCTTACACAGCTCCTAAGTGAGAAACAGGCTCTTAACATTTCGGTAGGAAAGGTTTCAAACAGAACAAGTGGAAAGTAAAACAGAAAACCTGATCAAAAGGAAACTCTTCTGATGTAGTTTTCTAGTGTTGTGGGATGTTTCCCACACTCACCCATCCCAGCTTAGAAGTTCTAACTACAGTGGCAACAGAACTACATCTTTTAATCCTCTCTGTTAGTAACAAGAGAGATACTTGTGTTCGAAATAAAGCCTGGATAGGATTTAACTCAGCTACCCTTTGATTTCTGCCACACACTAAGCTAGCTGCCCTACATACTGTTAGAATCAATGGAGTGGAACAGGCAGTTGGAGGTAAAATGTATTTGATCTTAAGGCAAACAGGAGAATAAAGCTCCAGAAGTTACTTTTTCCATTGCCAACGACAGCCACAACTATGGCTGGAACAGGTCCCAAGTTATGTGGAGGGATGAGCTCAAAAGCAGTGTCCACACAGCAATCACCTGCAGTTTGCAGATTAATTCTGCTTTAGCTGAAGCAAGACCACTTTTCCACACAGGAATAAATCAAACTCTACAGGTCCAGAACTGGTGCTATTCTGCTAATTATAACACCATACCATGGGTGCAAGCTGCTATTGATAAAGTTCAGCATAAACATAAGTGGAACCTACGACTTTCAAAGTGATTGCAAAACATTTAGCAACTTTTTTTTAGCTTAGCCATTTCTTTAAGTTAACACCTCTGCATTATGAACGTTGTGGCTTCTTGAGATCCTTTCATAATGAATTATTCATTAGTTATGGTCTAGTAGATGGTAACTGTTTACATGAAGTTGCTGAATCAATGATCTGGAGCCTTTGGGACCCAGATATCAGAAGCTGATCAAGAATTTCTTGAAGATTTGTCTAGATTTCTCTACAGCCACATTAAGGAAAGGTTCTTCAACTTGCCCTGCCTTTGACTATGCAGTGGTGTCAGAATGAAGTTTATGTCTCAGGAGGAGGAGGAAGAGATGGGATTAAGTCACCACAGGAAGTACAGAAGAACTAACTCATCAATGGAACCAAACGACGACTGCAAAGGAGGAAGCAATTCAGTTTCCACGACGAACAACGAAGAGGTGTTACAAAGCAGGAGCAATGCACCACCTGCCAGCCACGCATGGCGGCAGGAGAGTCAGCTCGCACAAGAGGTCCCTACCTTCACCCCCGCCAGCATGCCGGTTGTGGAGACACTGAAGTCAAGGTAAGCAAGCGTTTCGGGGTTAGAAGGTTTGTAGATCTGTGCAGGCCGCTTCTTTGGCAAATCATCTAGTGAAAACAGAGAAAGAAGATGTGTGTGTCTCACCCCCGTGACAGACAGACCTCTAAGTGCTCGACAAACACAACGATAAAAAAAAGTCACAGTGGTCTGCTGGGCTTGGCACTCACCTGTGTCTAGTACTGGAGGCCATGTCCTGATATCCACTGCTGCTGCTGCCTCTCTCGACCGTAACAATTTGCATATTAATTGTGTCGTCATTAAACAGGCAGAGCGGCTCACCTACGAATTTAGGAAACAGAAACAATGCAGTGGGACACTGGATTGTCTTCCCAAGAGAATGAGCAAGACCACGATTTGTCTTCTGCCAGAGCAGCACACACGCATATTTGTCTTACGTTTTCCAATCAGAAGGGGGAAGAATGAAGCAAAAAAGGCAACTCACTAAGCAGACAAAACCAGGTGAGTTTCACAACTTACATGAAAATTGCACTTTGATGAGAGTTGTAATGAAAATAAAGGCACCGTAACAGCGAGAGCTGGACCTTTCCAGCTCATTGTGCCAGCTATCACCCCTGAATACCAGTACAGAAGGCTGTGACCAAACCATCTCCTACGTGATGGGAGTGTATTTGGGTTATAAACAACATTTTCACATAAACCAAAACCTAGGCTGACATTTACGTGCCTAAGTTTACTATCCTACGTCCATTTTATGTTAGCCATTGCATTTCCTATTCCTGCAGCAGTGACAAACCACTGGGAGCAATTCTGGCACGGGCAAAAGTAGCTCTGGACCAGAAATGACGTGAGTCACACTCAGAAATTAAATGGCAGGTTTACTGCAAATGCAATCTGCTAGAGGAATCTGAAACACTTCATCACACACTGCGGTTCCAATGTTCAGCCTAAGGAAGCCAAACAGAAGAGATCAGCTTCTGTTAGCAGTTACCTCATGGAGGTCATCTTTATAGATCAGCTTTACAGAGCACGTGAGGAAACTAGGAACATTCAAGCACTGATCAATCTCTACTTGCTTCAACTAATGCCACGGTTTCCTTATATGGAACATTTCAATAAAAGTGAAAACAAAGCTACTGCAGGATCCCTCCAGGCAATTTCATCGCCCTCATGGCAAGACAAGGTAATGCTTGCACAGCTAACCTATGACAATCTTGATCTCGGATACAGTGAAGCCATCACATCCAGAAATTTGTGCCATTTCACTGAAGATGAAGGATGATCTTTCGAGGTCCCTTCCAATCCCTAATGATTCTATGATTCTATGACTAGCCTCAATACTTTCATTTCTACAAGGCCCTTCATTCCTCTCCAAAATGAACAAAATTCTTGCATGAAACAGAGCTCAGAGGCTTTTAAGTCAAACTGGCATCAAAATGGCTAATACATTTTCACACTCTATTCAGTCTTTTGGAGGAGCAATGATTACAAGTCAGCTTAGACCTGTCCAGGTTTTGCATCACAAAATCAAACAGATCTAGTTTGTCAATTAAACATCAAGTGAAAAAGAAAATAACACATTTTACATCCTGTCTAGAATTTTAACAACTGATGTTTAGAAGCCTTTGGGACTGACAGACATGGAAGGCTCTCCCTCTCCAGCTATCCAAGTTCCCTCAGCTACAAGCACAATGCAGTTATTAACGTGCCACTGAACATTATTAGATAATCAGACTAAACGTTATTAGTTATTAAAGCCAAAATACCAAAAGAAACCAACGAATGAAAATGTCTGAGTGACAGCCCTCTGGGTGGGACACATCACAGGCTATGATTCTATGACACACACCAAAATGGTGAAACTGCTTAAAACTGCAAACCAACTGGAAGTACAGAGCTGAGGACAAGGCAGCATCTGATCAAGTTAAGCTCTCCACTGGGATTTTCCTCAATAGTCAGCGCTGTGTTGGTGGGTGAGGAGACCTTGGCACATAGGTCAGTACAAGAAAGAGCTTCAAATACATTTCTGTAAAGGAGTAGTGCCACTGCTGCAAAATGTCACAGGAGAGGTCAGAAGGTTATGTGCTCTCAAGCACTGCTGACTCCTGCAACGCACTGAAGTCCTGACTCTTTGGCAACAATACCCCGTCTCAATCTACATAGAACCATTAGGGCTTGGAAGGGACCTCGAAAGATCATCTAGTCCAATCCCCCTGCCAGAGCAGGATCACCCAGACCAAGTCATACAGTCAGTCTGGGTTAGAAGGGACCACAGGATCATCCAGTTCCAACATCATCCCTTGCTTAAGTTAGTGTTGCGAAAGACTACACAAATCCATCACCCATTTAATCTCCTTGTGCATTTTCGGGTGTCTGCTCACCTCCACGATCATCTTCACTGTAGGTAACGTGGTAGCTATGTTCTGGGGATGTGGAGGTCGAACTGTTATTGGCACACAGCCTGCATACAGGCATCCATAAAATGCAGCAATCAGGTCTATTCCTGCATGAAGAACAAAACAAAATTCCTCCCCTGAAAATCAAATCATTTAATCACAGACGCCTATGTCAGCATAAATATTACTTGGAACTCAACTTGGAAGGTTAAATGAGCTACTAAGCCCCTTAACAGACTTCTTTTTCAGCCCCTTGTCAGTATTTGTTCAGCTTCACTGATTCCTTTCAATTGTACTGTTCTTCTGAGCATGAAAAACCAAAGGTGACACACAAAGCTGCAGCCAGGTATTACCATTTAGGCAAACTCCACTTCTATGATCAGCAAGCAACCTCTTAAAAAGATTGATTTCTACAGATTAATTGCCTCCCTACACTTACATTTATAGACAAATGGGAGCCTACAAGAATAGGGGTGCCCCAGCAAAAGGATGAGTCAGGATGAAGCCTGTTCACATACACTGCAGGAAGAACATCTGAAGGTTTCAGTAAATACTTTCTGATTTCATTTAGTAGCTCAGATATGCGGCTTGGACATATCTACCTGAAATTTTGCAGGAAAAAGTACTCATGATTTTGAATTCTTGTTTCTATCATTACATGAGGTGTTGCTCTACATAAATACTGACTACAGGTGACAGACTGAAGAGCAAGCACACTTCAGGCTATACAGAGAGGCTGAAGAAACAAGAGACCACTTGAATACATGAAGGGTGTTCAGTGGCTACCGGGTGCTGTCCATGGGCTGTGATGGCAATGGGGGCTGGTTTATTCTTTCAGTGGAAAAGGATCTGCAGTACTGGTAGGTTATTGTTCCTTCAAGGTAATGCTTTATTCATGGGAAGTGAAATACAAAATTAAAAACTTTCGCTTAAAATACAACTCTTCTTCTGTGGAAAAGGTTTTCTCATCTTCACAGTTGAGAAATTACTCCTACAAACTAGAAAGATTTTCCCAGTACACTGCAGCTTTACAAACCAAACATCCCGATAAAGACCTTAAATCAGACTTTATCCCACCAACACACTGAAATGCTAAAAATAAAAGTGCACCACTGGATCAGAAGTCATTTCAAGCAGATGTCAAACATAGTACTGGCTAACACACGCTTCTGCGTCAAAGGTTGAAAATCCAAGCCACAAAGCACTGTCCAGGTTACAGATGTAGAGAAAACAGTGATTATCACTTGGGATGTCTTAATAATCAGCTGTTTGTTAGTCGTATTTCTACCCTAAAAAGCATGGATTGCTTCCTAGCTACGGCGCTGCACCCTCACGAAGCGCAGCCCTCTCAAGGGGGGAGTCACAGGTGACTATGAGAACACGCTGCATACGGAGCATTTCAGCAGGCCTGTGTGCTCACAGAACAGTGTAGCGCCAGCAAACGAGAGGAAAAGCAGTAATTAGGTGTGATTGCTTACAAGAGACAGCTTTTAAACATGCATTTAATCTCAACCTGAACCCCAGAAACAATACCCTTTCTCATACACAAAGAGGAATCCTTTGTAATACGTTTGGGCCAGTTCAATTCAATGACTATAAGCCAGTACTTGTGTTTCGTCCATTACCGTGGCTCACAGGTCAGTAACATGACCAGCGCAGCACTCTTGATAAACTTTTAGGACTACCAAGCTATTGAACATGGCAATTCTTTACCTGGTGGGTAAACCAAAGCCACGTGGTCTCCGTCTTGCAAATGTCCCCTTTCCATCAACATGACAGCTATCTTCTCAGCTCGTTTATGTAGCTGGACACATGTCAGCGAGTTGGCTATTGTTCCCTACGCAGGAAGAGAGACAAATGTCACCGAAAATAATGCAGTGTGCTGAAACTCCATTTTCCTTGGCAGCTCATAAATTACTGGATGAGGTGCAGCCACAGTACCTCAGGCAACCACCTAAAATACAGTCTTGCGCCAAACTGTAGCTGGAAGGAAAAAAGATGTCGTAAAGCAGGAGAATGTTCTCTTCTCACTACCTTCTGCCCTCAACATGTTTTCATAATCAAGGGAGTATGCTAGTCCATGAATACCCTGCCCATGGCACCTGTACTTCCCTTGCTACATGGGCAGCACTCCTGCCACAGCCAGGGAAGTGCTTTTATGATCTCTGCAGAAGTCTGGAGAATCTGTGGGGAGCAATCCCGAAAATCACGCTTTGCTGCCTGCATGCTGGAGTGAAGCCAAATGGCTTCTTAAGAAGACCAGAGACAAAAGACACAAGAGAAAACAGTACTTTATGATGGGAAAAGAATTTGTCTGGAACAAGAGCGAAGCACATGCATATAAATGAAATAGAGGGGAAGGGCATTTGTTCAAGTTGAGTAACTCTGGGCGTCATGACAATAAGAAGAGGAAGGAAGTGACCACATGCTGGAGCACTTGGCTTTTTGAACTACTTCAAATAGCACTAATCCAAAATTATGAAAGAGATATGGGGTTTAAATTATGTGAGCATCACAGCTCTTGCATTTCCTAAACCTCTATATGTGTGCAGACATGCACAAATGTAGGTATAGATACATACACACACACAGACTTAAAAGGAACGCTGCTCAAATTGCAACACAACCAAAAATATTATTTCAATACCCTTATTAAATGACAGAGCAAAGAGGTTTTAAACCAATATTCTTTACGCTCCATGTTACAAGGCGAGGAATAGTAAGCATCTGCTCTGACTGCCAATTTGTGACCACCATCACAGTCCCACACGCCACTCCAGGATGTATTGACCACAAGCTACAGGTGCAGCATCCCAAGCAGCAACACCAGGCACCATGTGGCATTTAGAAACTTCACTATAAACTGTCAACGAAGAGGACAAGCGAACTGAAATCAAAAAGGACAGAGTCAGAGCTTAGCACTCCTCTTCACCACCTTCAGCAGCCCCCACCACTGAACTGCACTTCAGGCAATGTTAGTCAGTCTTCTGAACAATGCAGAGATCATTGCACAAAGAAAGCTTCCTCCAGACACATTTGCAGCTCTCTGGGTGTTTATCTAATGGAGATGGCTTCCATGTCTCACTCAAGCCCTATATATGACCACAGTGGCTGGAGGTCTGGCTGTCCCTGTCTCTGTGAACCTGCCAGTAGGAAGTTACGTATATTCTTTCATAGAATCATTAGGGATTGGAAGAGCCCCCTTCTTTCTCTCAGGCAACTCCCTGTTTGCACAGTCATAGAAAGAAGGATCCTCTAGATCCCCAAATACATCAGAAACACGGGCCCCACTGACACAGACAGGGAACTGCTGCGAAACACGTAAATTTGTGCAACACTTGCTTACATTCAAGACTTCTGGCACTTGCTGCTTGGGAACCAGTGGAAAGGCAGTGTTTATAGGAAGTGCAAATAAGGAGAACTCTGCTGCTAGGAGAGAATCATTGGCAAGCACCAGGCAACTATTCCCTTTGGGTCTTTGATACGAGGTGTCCTGCAGTGCTACGGTGGTGCAATCCTTCCTGACACACACCGCAAACAATGCACTGTTCTGATTTTGAAATATTCCAAATTCTCAAAAAGCTTGGGTTACAGGAAAACACTAATCTCGGTGGATTTCCATTAGTCATCCCCTGCAAGTTGTCTGGATGTTTGGGAACAAAATGTACAGTCAGTGTGCAAGGAGGACAACAAGGGAAGAGTTACAAACCAGAACTAAAATTTAAGATGGCCACTACAACCTGCCTAGGCTAGAGTCATAGAACCAAAGAGTCATAGAATCATTAGGGATTGGAAAGGACCTCAGAAGATCATCTAGTCCATTCCTCCTGCCTCACCAGGATCATCTAAACCAAGTCACACAGGAACACATCCAGGCAGGTCTTAAACTCCAGTGAAGGAGACTCCACAACACCTGTAGCCTGTTCCAGTGCCCCATTACAATCACTGGGAAGAAGTTCCTTCTGATATTTATATGGAACCTCCTATGTTTCAGCTTACAACCATTGCCCCTTGTCCTATCACTAGGTGACACTGAGAAGAGCCTGGCTCCATCCTCCTAACACCCACCCTTCAAATATTTATAGACATTAATGAGGTCACCCCTCAGTCTCCTCNTCGTAAAGCCATGCTGACTGTCCCTAATGACCCTCCTGTCCTTGATGTGCCTGGAGACAGCCTCTCGGACAAATTGTTCCGTCACCTTTCGTGGGATGGAGGTGAGGCTGACTGGTCTATAGTTACCTGGGTCCTCCTTCTTACCCTTTCTAAAGATTGAAGTGACATTTGCTATCTTCCAGTCCCTAGGCACCTCTCCTGATCCCCAAGACTTACAAAAGATGATGGAGAGTGGCTTAGCAATGACTTCTGCCATCTCTCTTAGCACTCACAGGTGCATCCCATCCGGGCTCATGGATTTATGTACATCCAGTTTGCTCAACTTATCTCTAACCCAGTCCTCATCCTCTCTTGCCTCAACTTCCTCTGAAGCCTCAGCAGTCTGGGGTTTGATATCAGGACAGTCCCCAGAAGTACAGACAGAGGCAAAGAAGGTGTTCAGTGTCTCTGCTTTCTCTGTATCCTCTGTCTCCAGGGGACCCACCTCATTCAGCAGGGGCCCTACGTTGCCTCTAGGTCTAGTTTTACCTGCAGTGTATTTAAAGAAGCCCTTTTTGTTGCCCTTGACCTCTCTTGCAAGGTTTAATTCCAAGGAGGCCTTGGCTTTCCTAGCTGCATCCCTACATTCTCTCACTAGAGCCTCCTGCTGGGAGGAGACAGGATGGCACCTATCACTGTATCTTTCTCACAGCATCTTTGACCTAACTTTCAGGACAGAACTGCATGTAATATTGAGTCTACAAACAGCACTGCTTCTTAAGTTCCCAACTTTGCCACACGCAGTTACATTACTACCTCCTTATTATCTGTCATGTTGTACATGTCCACACAACATTAACTATTCAACTGAATTTTAAAGAGGTCACTTGACAACTGGTAGCCTCAAACTGAACTTTGGGACTGTAACATGAACTGGGGAAGTATATGCTGTAAATACAGCAAATGATCAAGAGGTCTGAAGTGTTGCTGGAGGTTGAAGAACCCAGCCAAGTTGCATAGGGAACATATGAGCTGAGACAACACCAGCTACTCCAGGAAACCCAGGGGACTAGAGCTGCTCCAGGCCCCTCCTCTCTTGGAGATCCCTCAAGGACTATGTATGGTTCCCAGTTTTGACAGATGTGCCTAGATGTGCTGCGGTAGGATGGTTTGAAGTCAAGACTTTTATTCTCTACAGTGGTCTTGAAAATGATTGGTTTGTGATTTACAACGATCAAGTCAAGCTGCAATTACCCACTCCTGACAAGGCCACATGACACACGTTGCTTCACTGTTTGACAAGCAGTGAAATGTTGTGCCAGGCTGGCACTGCGTGTAGACTATGCGGAGAGATTTACTGGTGAACCTCTGCAGACCTGGTGGGGTTCTGCACATACGTCCTCTTCACCAGCTTTCCTCATTCTCACACCTGGCCTAGTTGGTCCAGTCTCAAACCCGGCAATTGTTGTTTTATTTAGGGAATATGCTTTGATTTGGCCAAGCCTGTGCTCTTCTAGTTGGCAATCAGGATGGTGAGCAGAATGGAATAACTACTCTTTGGTATAGGAATAGCCAGCACTGAAACAGATTTGCAGTGTCAGCTCACCCACAACATACATGTGGTGGAAAAAGAAATGAGAAATGTGTGAGGCATGCTGTCTGATACAAAAGCAATCTATATTTTGACAACTGGCAATGATTATTCCCTTTTCCTTTCTGCCTCAGTGAACATCGAATGTAACAGCAGAGCACTTCTGGGAGAAGAACCAGAAAGGTCGTGTTCAGCCACAGCACGAGCAGGTGCAGCTGAAATACCAGCGTGCCATTTTCCATCCCGCAGCCTGTCACAGTCACTCGTGTCAGGTCTCAGCTTCTTACCCTGCAGTTGAGTAGAGTGTAAAGCACATGGTCTGGAGTGGTCTGAGCTCTCCACTGCAACACTTCTGAGAGGAAGAGGAACTAAAAATAAAGCAGAGTAACAGTCATGACACTGAATAACATTTTGGCTTTCAAACCCAGATAACTATCTTTGCTTGTTTACTTATGTCTTTCTTATTCATATGCTACATTTTACATCAAAACCCAGAAGCACTACAGATGAATTAATTCTCTTGTCATCACACACCTTTACAGCAAGATCCTTTTGCACTGTAGCAGCAGCCTCTCTGGAAGTGAAGCCACTGCTGTGGTTACAATATAATACTGCATATGCTTTCAGAACAGTTCTTTCTAATCTCTAAATTTAAGCCAAATTTTAATTATTTAGCTTCCTCTCTTTTTCTTACTTTAAATACACACGTATTTATGGTGCTTAGAACTTACCAATTTACTGACTCACATAAGCCCCCAAAAGACCTCAGTTTTGGCTTAACTTACAGGATCAAAACAACAACAAATAAGGTCAGGACTGTACAGGCCAACAACATTCCCTGGACTCCACTGGAAGCAGTGAGACAAATGCAGTAAAGGGCGATTTCTGGTAGAAGCCCCATGAACACTTTCTACCATGTCTGTTCTGTTCTCTTGGGTAAGCTCATACACAAAGTCCATGGAAAAGAAATGCAGCAATCCCCACTCCAGCCACTTTATACAAAAAATAAATATTATTAAAACATATGTAAAATAATTAAATCATTTCATGTTAATTTTAAAAAGCCACCATCACACCTTTCTATAATAATAATGATGATAATAATAATAATATTGATCATCATCATCCTCCTCTATGTCCTGAACTAAACAGCTGAATACAAGCCACGTCAGAACAGTTTAGCTTACCTTTCTGGCTTGGTCATTATCTTCTATTTGCCCCAAATCTCTACCACTGGCCTGTGCGATTCTTTTTCCAGAGACCAGGTTCCCCACCATCACAGAGGCAGGGCCAATTTCTAGAACAAAGCAGAAATTCACTGTTCACCTTTGGATGAAAGTTCTTTTTGTTTCTTTCACATGGCAGGACATTTTCCTTAGGGCTACCCACAACACCAAACCCTAAGCACATACAACCTTTGGATGTCTGTTCTTACAAACTTTGATTGATGCACCATTAGTAGCCGCAAGACATGCCGGCCTCGATTCATCCTCTCTGAATGCATCTAACCAGGGAGGCCATTCAGCACTGGCTCCCTACAGCCAGGGACATATCCTGTTTGTCTTGAGAGAAAGAATCTTTGGAGAATTCACCTCCTAGTTCAGGCATGGCCACACAAGTGCCTAAAACCAGAGGAGCTGTATCCAGGCTTTCTCTCTTCTGACCCCTGGGCTCAGCTGTGTCTGTAGTAGCAACTCTGTCATGCTAGACACGAGGTGACAAGGATTAGGAAGGCAGATGGTGCCTATGATAAGATACATGCAAGCCCTTGAGCACAAGGTAGAGACTGAGGGAAAATAGAAGAAAGATGTCACAGCTGACACTTGTCCATGAAGCCTTAAGGGAAAAAAACCTTTCTCACAGATACACTTAGGCTCACGTTAGCATTTGTTGTCTGCTTCTCCAGCGTGGATTACTGGTCACCTGCAACTGATACTAGGCTTTGCTTCTAGTCTGGGGTGTCCAGGCTTTGTCTTGGTGATGGTATGTGATTCATACCATGTCCTAAGAGATGTGTAAGGAACTAGATAACGAGAATAAGCAGCTTCTACAGACTACTCTGCTTGAAAAACATGTAAATCCTCCTCTGGGGATGCAATAACACCACAAAAAGGCAGAATGTGAGGCTGTCGTCTTGGTTTCTCATTCCTGGCACTGCTTTTAGGAACATATAATGCACACCTACTGTGTCTGTAACTATCTCCATCGCTCTGATCCTAATTCAGTGATAATTTTGCAAAGCAGCAACAAAGAAATGAGCACCGACGCGACCAGTGCAGCTGAGGACTTCATGGCTTTCGTGATGTGGAGGTTGCTGTTAACCTCTGACACTCTCAAGAGTTCAGAAACAGACTATGGTTTTGATTTGATTTCTGAAACACTTGATGGATAGTCCCCATATTTGACATCCCCTTCACATTCCAAGCTGGTTTTCCAAGTAGAAAGTAACCAACAGCTGAATGCAGGTGTTAAGCCTAAGGCTACAGACCTAGAAATCTTTGTCACTAATCTGATTGCTAAAATCAGCAGTTTTGCTAGGATTTGTTTGGTCATTGGCCATGAGTAACCAGTGCTGGAACTTCAGGGCTTTCTTGGTCTCTCGAGTCAGTGTCTTGCTCTACTATTTCATCCAATAATCCTTATAAAGTGTGACAGAATTTCTGAAGATCTATCATAAAACAGTGTAGGGCTTTACCCTCAGACACACCTGCTGTAAGAAAAATCCAGAACCAACCTACTCAAGTAAAACCCTTTATCCTATTTTCTAGATTTTCAAATATTTGCTCTTCTTCCAACTGTTATTTAGTGTCAAGAGTTCTCTTCCTCATTTTTTCTCCTTTACAAACTCAGCCTTCACATAGATCAAGATTCCACCCTCCTCTGTTTTGGTCTTAGTCTATCTCTCCAGACATCACTGATTGGGAATACACAAAGAACTCCAGGTGTGGTCTCAGCAGCGCCTTTGTAGTGCCTTCATTTCACTGAAAGGAGGGTTTTGAAGCATTTTTCCTTGCACTTTTTTGTGAAGGTACTTCTACTGCCAAAACGAATGATGTCTTTAACACAGCTGGAATATTTAACAGGAACATCAAGCTGCTTCTCAGTTCCTTGATTTTGCTTCACGCGGTACCACGAATACACAGCTTTAAGTCAGGGTTCCTTTGCCTTCACTCCTCTTACCTGGTTGTTTTTGCCTTGGTTTAGGCAGGTTTGTGACACATGTGTGGGGACACATCAGCACGTTACAAGGATGCAGTGATCCTTCCAAGAAGAGCTGTTTGGTTTCTGACAGGTGTATTCCTCCCAGCGGTGTCTTGGGAAGGGTGTTTGCTGGTACAAGCGCTAAGCAGTAGACTCCCACTTGATGAATACTGTCAATAGCCTAGAAAAAGCAGGAAGTCAACTTTAATGAAAGGCTATTTTTCATCATTCCAAGAAACAAATGCTGTTCTGAATTACTGCTAAAACCCCTAATAATTAACCTGCAATGCAAAAATCACTTCAGCAATGTCAGTGGCAAGGAGGTTCTTGTCAGTGGACAGAAACAGAACACTGATGTTATTATGCTTGTTCCAGAAAATAAAAGAGCAAATAAAAACCTGATGATAAATACACAAAACTCCACAGAGAAATGCTACCTAGGCATTCCTCATGGGCAAATCTTAGTAGCATGTACCCTGGAGATTTAATACTGACCTGAGCTGCCAACCCACGTCAAGCCGATTTTAACCTGCACACTTCTCTGAATTAAAGTTCAGAGGTTTCCTATCAACATCCAGTCCATCTTGCTGAGCACAGAAGAACTCCAAAGGTTGCACCATACACCTAGTGCTCTATGTAGCTCAGGAATTTTTAACTTTCTTCTAAGATAATAACAGTTTCAACCCCTGATTACTGTGTAAAAGACCGTCAGGCAGCAATGGGAAATCACAGTAACATGATGGAAAACTACAAAACAAGGCACTTGGATAAAAACTACCACTTGAATGAAAATGAGAAAAATAACCACCTTTGAATCTTTGAGTAAGCATGTTTTGTCTGACAAGGGGAGTGAACTGTACCACGGTGAAGGAATCAGTGACATACAGTACCTATGCAATTCATTTAGGTAAACGTGAGCGTCCATGCACTTAGATTTTAATGCCATTCACATTTTAACTAGCTGTTGTCCTTACACTGATAACACAAATGGAAACAAGTGTGTAGAAAAACAACTTCAGACATCCACACAGACTGAGCAACAAATCAGAGACAGCATCTCCAATGAGTAGTTAAATGTTCTAAACTACAATTTACTTAACTTGCCTTTTAATTTGTGAGAAAAGTGAACATGTCTGTTGCCTTGAAGATACAATCTATATTCTGAGAACCAAAAAATCATTTATGGAAAGGTACTTAAGTGTAAATCCATAAATTATCAATTACTTCTACAGAGAATCTAAGCAATGGCTTTCTTCTGGCTGCTCCTTCTTCATTTTTTATTAATTTGATTGAAAAAATTTGTATGACTCAGCAAGAAAAAGGACTCATTTCACAAACATTGCAGTTTTAGTACTGGTAGATCTCATGGTAGGATTGGAAGATGTCACTGCTGGTCTACTAATGCCTCACCTGAAGGATCAGCAATGGCCAGATACATATGTGACAGCCAACACCAACCTCTTTTATTTCTGACAGAAACTATCACAATGTTATTTGTAGCTTCTGAATAGCAGTGATCGCTCATGAGATCCTCATCCAACATCAGCTTGAAGGAAACCCTTAAAGGGCAAGTAACAGGTAGTGCACAGCAGGGCTGGCACAGGGCAGTACACACAAGGTGTCAGACAAGTCTCACAAATGCCATCAGAAATGAGTATTGATTTGGTAGACTTTGTTATCATGGATGTCTTTGAGAGTCATGGCACAAGTGTGCTTTCATTATACTGCTTATCACTAGCAGACAAATCCAGTACAGCTAATCACCACTTCCTGACATCTGTAATTAAAACTCCAGCAAGGAGGCACAAAGCATCCCACATGTTCCTGGCTTCTGTCCTCCATCTCCACTCATAACTGAAGCAGAACCAAAACTTCTTGCTCACATGGTGACGCGTGCCAGAGTCGCAGGCTTCACACACGGGTGATGAAAGCAGCCACACACATATGTGCTTTGATATGTGACCCAACATTCTCAGATACCGCTGTGACTTGACTGTATTCAGAATAACAGGACCAAGTTTTGGCAGGAGGAACTTGACACAGAACTCCCACAGTGTTTAGTACTGAATTCTGCTGGCTATGATGGTGTAAAACATGACTACTGTAAAAGTCACAAAAACGCTCAGCTCACAAAACAGGAGACGTGTAAGCCCAGAGTTTTGAGGTTTTCCTTAGAAGCTGGCTACCTTGACAAGAGCCATTGAAGCACAGGCAATCCCAAGTCCTTTCATGTCACAACAGCTGCCCTGGGCACTAGCAGGTGCTTCAAATTCAAGTCTTCTGTGTAACGAACAAGCTGGATGTTCCAGCTTTTCTCAGTAGTAATTTAGATTTACTGTGAATATGAGATGCCTGTACTGTATGAAATGCAGCTATCTTTAAATCAAGAGAGCAGATAAACCTATCCTGCACCAGATGAAAGTTTATTTGTTCAATTTCTTCGAGGATACAGTAGACAGATTCTCTGTCTCTCACAGTACAAAGCAATAATGGAAAAACTTCTTCTCTGAATTTTGTGGGGTGTTCTTCTTTGGCTCTTTTTTAAAGCAAAAAAACTGTTTGCAACAGATCTACCTGAGAAGAGTCCTTGAGGAAAGTCAGGAAGGAAGGTAGGAAAGGGAAGTGGAAGTAAATAGGTGACCTGCTGTAGACAAGGCTGAGACCATTTCACAAGGTAGCAACAGACAGACTTAAGTGGATCACATCTGCTTTTGAGTGTGAATTGCCTCAACCACAGAGATGGAAGATGACTGCTACCTATGGAAGATGAACACTACCTGCATTACTATTCGAGTATAGCAAAGATACTGCCTTTTCTTGGACTGCTACATGTAAGATGATCAGAATTTTTTAGCATCTGGTTGCTTCAATCTTCTGGTGAAAAGCACCAAGGTGCATTTTGTCACAGTGGACTGTGCCTTGTATGAGCAAGCAGAGAGCTGGAATGGGATTCCTCGCGTGTCCTCTGTGCAGATTACCTCGCTGTACATACCAAGGTCTGGTCTAATCAATCACTTCATTTCAGTTGAGAGAAACTAGCATTTTTAGGCTGTGTTCCTTTCAGTTTATTTCAGCCATCCAAGAGGTGCTCCAGAAACCCGTACTTTTCTCCCAACTGCTTAAAAAAACCAGTATCTGGAGATCCAGCTCAGATATGGATATTTGGTTTTGATGAGGTCACTCCAGACCAGTGCCAGTAACTGCTTAGTAAGATACACTGGCAGTAAGATTATGTAATTCATTCATCACCCTTTTGAAATGATGAAGCACTACGTCCTTATAAACCATATGCTACTCTCTCCTCACTATTACTTATTTCAATTCATCCTGGTTTTCTTGCAGCATTTTGATTAGGAAAAGGATCATTCTCTGGATACATGTAACCCCGACTGGAACTGTCATGCAGAGGAATCTAATTTTCTGCTCATTAGGTACAAGTGCAATTGAAGGTGGACGTAGCACTACTCAAAGACAAATGTCAGTTACCTTGGGGACCTGAAAGATCAATGAAAAGACTATAAAACAAGAAAACATGGTTTCCAAGCACACGTAAAGAGCATTACCTGAAGAACTCTACTCATCCACTGAAAACTGTCTTCCTCTGTGGAATCTGGCCTTTGCTCAGCAACAATAACGATCCTTTCATCATGCAGAACACTTACTGAAAACACTGCTATTCTGTAGGGGAGGAGAGAAGAGTATTCAGTGCCAGGACAGATGAAAAAACAAGTCTTCTAAGTTAGTCCTCCATAACTTTGATTTATCAATCAAACAACTGGAGCATCAATTAGAACAATTTTGCTTAGCCTGGAAGAGAAACCGGAGAGTTTGTTCTGGAATCATATAAATACTGATAAAATATCACAGAAGGCTTGGAGAAATGAATCTTCTTAGCATAATTAAAATTTGGATCACACCAAGGTTGTTGTTAAGCTGTCATGCAACAGCCAGCCTAAGCACCTTCTTTGACTCCATCTTAGAAGAAAGTAATTGCAACATCATTTTGTGAGAGGTCTGCCGTGTGATCGAGGGTGAGCACTCGGACTGCATTAAGCTCTTCAGAAGTGTTAGATGTCTCCTGCTCAGTTTCAGCAGCTTAGGAAGGTCACACAAGGACCTGCTATCGTACTCAGGAACTTTGGTGTTAGGCACACTGGACCTGTTCAACTCAGACAGAATGGATCCTTTTGAGTCAACACTTATTAACCAGCTGTTCAGCTGGAAACTTTAACAAGCAGTTTCAGGCCTTAGTATCTTAGGTGTGTCTCAACACTGTCTTGGGTTTCCCGCTGTGGTCTCCTGGTTCAAGCTGAACAGCAGTGGAGAGAAACCACAGCACAGCACTGCCTTCTGAGAGCATTTTGAGTCTTACACCTCACCCAAGCAAAATTCAGATTTCTACATAAAGTGAGAAAAGAAAGGATCAAACCTTCCCCTATAGACAAATTTCATCGGTTCCACGGCCAGGGCTGTTGCTACAATGTCATCAGCATTATGTCTTCTTCCACTGACAACCATCAAACCATCCATTTTGCCGATAACAAAGACAAGTCCACCTGGTCCTATAAAGCCTAGTAGTCCAGTCCTTATAAAAGGATATTCAGTGATAGGGCCACCAGAACTGGTCATAGGAAACACCTGCATGAGAGAGAAACATAGGTCTCAAGTTCAGCACATAGAGAACATGCTTCAGGGATGGTCTCTCAGATGGCTCTTCTGGAATGAAGTAAATAGGTCACTGCTGATGCTCTTTACTCTTCACTGATCATAAAGAAGTGCTGAGAAACTCCTAGCAGTGTGTGTCAGTTTCAGTGCCTGAGTTCCAGTAAATTCATCCCGTTCTGTTTACCATACACATTTTCCCTAACCATGGCTCTGTAAATAATTTATGACCTTAAAAGAAATAAATCAACATAAACAGGACTGGATTAAAAAAACCTGCTGTGCAGAGTGCAGCTAACCTCAGGTCCTATGAATAGGTTATTCAGAGATTAAATTATAACATTACAGTAGAGGTTCTTCTCAGTACCCCGTGAGTTCTTTTCAGTGCTCATTTCCAGCACAGCACAGAGAAATAAACAGGCTAAGCACGTTGCTATTTTAAGGTAGTGCACAGTAATGACTCTCACAGCTGACCACGTTTTTATCTAAGGTCAATCAAGTCTGCACAATACCAGTGAAAATGCCTTCTGCAGCGTGTTGGAAGGTGGAAACACAGCCCCATACAGAGCCTCTTTGAATGTTCAAACACCAGATGCGTATGGGACTTCCACAGGGTAGATTCCCACTACTTTTTCTATCCTACGTAGCATTGTGTTACCCTTCTGGAATGTGAGCTACTCTGAGTTGCATTCTGACACCACAGTTTCCTGCCGTTGCTTTGTTAAGCTGAAATAGTCCAATGGCAAGTTACTTAAGAAAATGGCAAGTGGAAGACCATGGCTACACAGCATCCTTCAGTGTTCATTTAAAAAGTAAGGTCAAATTCTGCTGCCAGATTCCCACGGGTGACTTACTGAACAGATGTAATGCTTATGCATCTTCAGACACAACTTATTGGAAGAGCACAAACCCTTTTCACTCTCCAATACCTGTAGCATGAATTACACAGTAAAGCAGAGAAGAGAGGGCTTGGAGAATGCTCCTATGAACATGCTTAACTTTAAAAATGAGTGGTTCTGCTCACTCAGTGGCAATGTATTTGCTTACCGTTAGCAACAAGTCCACATCAATCTAAAAATGCTGTTAAACTGCAGACCTGCCTATGAATTATGAATGATATTACAATTACAGCAAGAACTACAAAATGAATGCAAGTACTTTTCTGCCCTGAAATATGTCAAACCTAGGATTATCACTCACACTGGGTATTGCCAATTGTACTGTAGCACAGTAATCAGCTATCAACACATTTTAGATCACAATAACATATTGGGATTTTTCACTTCAGCAGCAGGGATGGAGAGTTTTCTCCACTAATCTCCATTAATTATTTAATGCATGGTGTTTACAACATTCAGAACTGCTTGTTCGGTCCATTAAAAGTGGTGATATCAAAGCACTTGTTAAGGGAAATGTAAATGTATTTTTCTTGGCTTTTTTGCCAAACATCAAAAGAGAAAACGATCAGAACCCAAAAAATGGCTCGATCCTGTTTTTCCATATTCCTGATGTGCAGCCTTCCATGCTGGCTTCAGCAGCAGCTTCTAACAAGTGGGCAGGTACAACAGAGCTGTCAGCACAACCATCTTCATGGGAGCTGAAACCCACTGGAAAATAGATTCCACAAAACAAAAAGGCTTCTACCTACTGCAATTCAGTCAAAAGCAGGTGGGGACTAATTAGGAAAAGCTATCTTTGCTATTCAGATACATCTGTCAGGATTCTGTATGAATGCAAATCTTTAATGCTGGCTGTGTTGTGGAAATGTTGGAAGCTGCTTTTTAAAGACACCGAGCAGCCTTCCCACTGTCTGCAACAACCACATTCTGCACATCGCTAACTCACAGACTTGTGCAGTATCACCTTTTGAACTCTCTCCTTCCTGCTCTCCCCTTTAGTGTTTCAGTCCCTGGTATCTTCTTTCAAAATTAAAGTAAAAGCTCTTCAGAGCAAAACTAAACCCACGTAAAGACATACTACTGCACTTAATGAAACGGGCTTCAGTGCAGATTACCTGGCTAGCCTGCTGGTCCCATGCCACAAGCATTATTATTACTGCTATTCTGATGCTATTACCACGGGTGTTTTATGCCAACTACTCTACTGAAATAGAAGAAGTTACAAAGGAAGGATTTTACGGGGTATCTTTGGTCACCTTACCTCAAAAGTGTTTTTGGTCATGCCCGAGAGTCCGTAATATGATGTACCCGTTGCAATAGCACATACACAAAGTTCTCCTATTTCATCTGTTTTACAAAGCTGAGGAATTCCATCCGGCTTCACTGAACACATTATAGCTAGAGGGAGAGCAAACAACTTCAAAAACATAAAACCAACTAGAGAATAACATAAATGCTGTGGGAAAGGCATTGTGGTGGAGTCAACATAAACAACGTGTGGACTAAACTCATGCTTCCCAGCTGGGTTCTCAAACACTAAGGTGTTCAACATCATCAGATGTTTTTTATATTAAAAATATTTATACAAAGAAAGCAAAGATCTTTATTGTAAACTCAGTCTTTACATCAATAACAAAACGTGGTGTGCCTTGCTCTCTAAAATGTCAGTTGATCTGACGCTGCTGTGCAATGTGGTTGTGGTCACAGTTTTGCCTACTGAAGACCAGATCTGCAGTGATCCACACCAAAATAAACACCCTAATGCAATCCCTGACAATAACTGGAGTGCTAGGTAACCACTAGCACTAGGTCCAGCTCTCGTAAAGCAGCAAATGCCACCACCTAAAAGATCGAGATATTCTAGCAGACCAGTAGGGCTGCTTCACTAAGTATTTAGCAGAGCTCAGACTCCCTCTCACCTGTCTGACAGGACCACACAGACAGCAGGAGCTAAATGGTCTGAGGAAGAAGCGCTGTTTTACATGTCAGTCATGCAAACAAGAATCAGGAATGCTGCTGAAATCCACGGAGCTGGAGCCAGCAAGCCTTGATTTTGCAGGTGGAAAGAGGACAGGATGAACAAGGGAGAGCAGGAATGAATCGCCACATCTTTCAAGTACAGGTGTGGAGAATGACCTCGCTCTCACTCTGAGGATACACAGGAGCGTGTATTTGCTTTAAAACAACCCGAATGTAGTACGGAGGGCCAGACAGAACATACACAGCAATAACACCTTCATGTATACAGCAATACTCTCCACAGTAACTATTAGACAACAACCAGTCTTCCCCTATTTTAAGTTGTTCCACTGAAATTCTGTGTGATGCATGGGTATGTTTTATTCCTTCAGTGCACAAGAGACATCCTCTCATGGAAAACGGCACTATTACAGTTTCACAGTCTCTACAGCATCTCATTTAAAATCTGGCTGTCTTATGAAAAGTCTTATCTTTAAAAGCACTGATTTTGGTTTGAATTTATCAACATGAACTGTTCAGTCATGCCTCCTCCTCCTAATAACGAGGCGATAACGCAAGATATTTGGAAAAACATTCTGCAAGCCTTCAGATAGCAATTTTGTCAATTCTTTTATCACAGGTTATGAAAAGATTGGCTACTGAGTCTCATCTGGCTCAGGCTTATGGATATTTATTTATAGAGCCCAGACATCAGAATCCAGCATTCCTATTCTCTGTACTGGCATCTCACAGTTAAGGAATGAACGGTCCGTGACATGGTGACATGCTAATGCCAGTGACGGCAGCCACTGAAGTACACGGAGAGAAGAAATCTTGGGACTTCCAAACCATCAAGTTTTACAAGGTAATGCTTCGGGACTAGAATGCTTTCAAGTACACGTGTTCTGCTCCCAAAGCTTGCATGTAACAGCTCACCTAGGGCTTTCTACAGCTAATTACTGACACTGACAAATCACAGCGTGTTTCAAAGGATGTTTCTTACCTCCTGGCATCACTAAGCCAACATCCTGGACAGTCAGAACAGAAAGCTTTTCTTCGGAGTCCACTCGGATCACTCCGTAAGTGAGACCATGCATGGACAGGACTCCTCTGCCTGGTGGCTGGTTGCTGTCATCTGTTGGCCTGCAACCACAGGTTTTGCCATCAGTGCACCGTCAGCCAGACATAACCACTTACATATTCTTAATGGACTGTTAAGGCAAATACTCATGTGTTTGGGAGTTTTGAAGACCTGCCTGGATGTGTTCCTGTGTGACTTGGTCTAGGTGATCCTGCTGTGGCAGGGGGATTGGACTAGATGACCTTTTGAGGTCCCTTCCAACCCCTAATGATTCTATGATCTTTTTTCCCTCTAGCAGACCAGACAGTCATTTCTGAGTACTTACGTCTGTCAGCTCACTAACCCCCTATATGGAGCTCAGAGATTAAAGTAACACATAACATTTACCTCAAATAGTTTGCATTTAACTTTCACATAGATTTACAAAAATTGTTTGATCACCCAAATGAAGGCTCCTTGCCTTGTTTTAGAAGTACTGAAAGGCAGTGCAGACAACATGGAAGGGAAACTGCACTCCAAACATTTGGAATGCATCAGTAAATAACTTGATAAACTAGTATGTTACCTACTTTCATAGAATCAGAATCATACACAGATCATTTGGGATTGGAAGGGATCTCCAGAGGTCATGGAGTCCAACCCCCTGCTTGAGCAGGATCATATAACCTAATACAGATTACACAGAAACACATCCAGATGGGTCTTAAAAGTCTCTCCCTGGGCAGCCCATTTCAATGCTCAGTAACCCTTACAGTAGTTTTTCCTCATGGAATCATCCAGGTTGGAAAACATCTCCAAGAGTGACTCCATTAACCATTAAGCTAGCTCTACCAAGCCCACATCACTTTGGGGCAATCCAGGAAACCAAACTTCCCTGTTAGGCTAGAAGCCTGATTCTAGTGTGCTGGTATAAATGCCAAGATTACAGACTACAAGTGTGCTGTATTTAAATCACAGATGTGACTTCCCACTCCCAAAGCATTTAAAATTACTAACCAGGAGAAGTTAGGTTGTAACAGATTCACCGCCAAGTATCTGTGGAAGCTGCAAGGACTTCCCCGTATTCATTTCAGTGCATCTAATTGAATTCTTCCTCTTCTTATTTACCCCATGAAAATTAAAGCTAATTACACCTTCATCAGTCATGGTCAAAAGGTAGTGATGCAGCCTCCTTGCAACACCTCGGTGTGCTCAGATTCACTGCTGACACACGGAACAGCTCCCCAGCATCAGCACAAGCTGTCTGCCAGCTTGTTTCACCGCAAACCTGCCTGCTCCATCAGTGGGTACAACAGCCCACATGTCGATGTGGCTTGAGCAAAGCGGTGTTGACGCATGCGAGCTATTAGTAAGTCCACGGAATACGTCAGGGCTTTTCATGTCAGGGAAGATTCTTCTGCTGCCCTGCATTTTAAAATGCAAACCCAGAAGCTGACATGATGCTGATCTGAGTGTGGATAATGCATCCCTGTAGAGCAGCCAGCCTCCTGCTATTTTCAAGATGGATAAACCAGCCAATATTCAGTTCAAGACTCTGCATTTCTTCCTAAACACAGTCCACCATAGCTCAACTACTTTTTAACAGAGAATGTCCTTTCATATGACATTTCTACTCTGCTTGAAATACTAGATGGGCTTTAGCCAACCACGCTCACGTAAGCCTTGTGGTGATCGGCACTATAAATTTCAATTAATAGGCTTTACGAGGCGTATTTCTCGAGCGACACTGTCAACAAAGAAGGATGTGGGCGCACTTGAAAACACATCAGAGCATAACAAATGGTGCTAGTAAACAAGCAGGTGGGATAAATAACATTCCCACCATGTAAAAGGAACTTTCAGTGACATTATTGATCAACTTCATCTCATCCTCACTCCACAAAACACACATCTTGCAGCTCATGGGCAGAAGGGCACACACAGCCCCTCACAACCTTCTAGAAGCAGGGGCCATCTAGACTTCATCACATACATTTTCTTGCAGTACTTAATCACATCCAAACACGGTCATCCAAAAAGTAGACCAAGTGCAGCTTTGAATGACACCAACAGTGAACAGGGTGAGGCTGCCACAGAGGGAAGCTGGAGGCATGAGGCCTGCTAGACCATGCTGTGGACTGGTCAACCAACCTTCACTTGAGACAACAGCTTTGGCCAGGTTAGCAAGAAATACTGTGCATTGGAAGCAGGTGTGGAGAAGGAAATAGCTAGTGTTGAGGACCTGGAATCCACAGGACAGGCATTTCAGAGCTGCTATTTCTGATACTTTAGTATCCTGGCAGTCTGAGGTGGCTATTTGAATATGAGATACCAGCTAACCGTGCTTGGGTCTCCTCTCGCAGACAATATGTCATCTGCCACCAAAATGGAAAACAGTCACAGGACCAGGATAGAGCCTGTGCTGCACATCTACATTGTCTTAGAAAGCATCTTGCCAGGAACAATCTTGCAATATACAGCATCTTACTTTATCTACCTCATGTGGGAACAAGCCTAAAAAAATATCTCCAGCTTGCCCAGATCCCTCAGGATGACATCCCATCCCTCTAGCATATTGACAACACTCAGCTTGTCATCTGCAAACTTGCAGAAGGTGCACTCAATCCCACTGTCGATGTCACTGATGACGATATTAAGCAGCACTGGTCCCAGTAAAGACCCCTGAGGGATACCACTTGTCACCAGTCTAGACACTGGACTGTTAACCACTAGCCCCTGTATGTGGCCATCCAACCAATTCCTCATCCATTGACCAGTTCACCCATCAAATCATTACCTCTCCTATTTCAAGCGAAGGAAGAAGTTTGGGGGATCATGTCAAAGAGCCTTACAGAGGTCCAGAGAGAAGACACCCACAGACCTTCCTTTGTCCTCTGATGAAGCCACTCTATTACAGAAGGCCACTAGGTGGTCAGGTTGGGTTTGCCATGGGTGAAGCCATTCTGGCATCTCAAATAAATACATTCAGCACAATGTGTTGATCATCACACGTTGCAAATTCTCTGCACACATGCAGTATTGCTAATACTGGGCTTGGAATTCTGCAAGACTGCTTGCTAGACCAAGAGGTCCTTTGATTACAGTAGGAGCAATTAAACAAAGGTGTAATTCCACCTACTTCATACATTAAATTTAGCTTAAAGCACCAGGTAAGTCTGCTTCTCTAGTTTCCTTAACCACGAAAGAGGAACAGTGTGCATCTACTTTAGAGCTGCTCTCTTCATACCAAGTAGCTCCCAGCATTTTGAAAACAGTTGCCACTTACAGACACGATCTGTTTGCCACTATTTTTTGCCAGTTAGAACAGACACTTGTACTTCACATTTTTGCACTCAGCTAAGCAAGTGGGTTCAGACTAACCCACTAACCCCACAATAAAGCAAAGGGGAACACGATAGAGAATGACTTGTATGACACATTCCTTTAAATATTAGACTTCATGACTCAGCTGTAAGGCTGAAGTATCTATTAGTCTGTTACTGAACGGCTTTTCCTAATCTATAAGGGTGTTTCAGCTAAGAACTGGTTTTGTTACTCTTCCTTGTAGGAAGATCAGTGAAAATACACCAGGGATTTTGAAAGAGTTGCAGCATTAACGGGGAGCTCTCTGGATCCGTGCTCTGCAGGGAGTAATTTCAGCGCATAGCTCAGCTGCAACTCTTTGGAGCTTGTGTGGTAATGACTTTACTGTCAGAGGAGTTAGCTTGAATAAAGTGAAAAACACTAAAGCTGCAAAGTTCAGCTGGCATTATCCTGCCATTAAAGAGACTTCAGAAGCAGGAGATACGTGTTCAGTAACATTCACTGTAGTAAGAACTGCCCTGCAATTACGCAGCAAGGCACTGACGATAAAAATGTCTTTTTAAAAAAATTATCCACTACTTTTTCTGCTAGAAATTTTTTTTATGTAAGCCCTTGATGCTAGTTAATTCTAAAATTAATCTGCAGTGCTCCAGGTGGCTATAAACATAGAGTTTAAGTTTAGAAAGGACAGGCCAGCCATCGTAACTTCAGATGCAGTGAGTTCTCTCACTTAACAACCCGCAACCTGGGTTAGCACAGGAAATGAAAAGCCACTGCTGCTAATCAGCAATCAGCACAAGTGATGTCCACCGTCCTTCCATCTCCTCTCTGCATTCACAAGCAAGAGCTCACCTGAAGGGAGTGAAGTCTGCACAGCCTATGGCAGGGGAGCACAACACAACTCACCCCTTGGTAACAAGCGGTGAGCAATCTCATGTTGAATAAAGGGTTCTCTGAGATGCTGTGGGTCACAGAAAGACAACTAACCTGGGCAGGATAAGGTCCTGATGAAAAGTTTTCAGGTGATTTAAGCTAATAATGAGATGTCTGAAAGTAAGCCACACTCTTGGCCTTGTGTCCTTCTTTCTGTGATGTTTTGTTGGAAAGCTAATTGAAAATCCAGTTAAACTTCACTTGGACAGAGTACGTGAAATTCTGTGGAAGGAAGTCTTTTACTTAATAACATTACAGTGCTCTGCAGTTTTCTACTGGAAGCAATAACAAATGGCTGCAGAAATGTGAACTTCAAGTGCCTGGCGTTCAAGACACAACTCTCCAAAAGCTCTGCCAGAACAGGCAACAGCTGGGCCACTCCCTGTGTGCTACCACACTCGTGACCGGCGAGTACCGCACAGTGATGTTCATGTGCCTAAGGCTTCATGATTTCATCAGAATTTACCCATTTTATTTCTAGGCACAAACCTCCCAGATCCAAAGGGCATTTCCAGGCGATTCCTGTGTGTTTACCGATGGTTAAAAAGCATCAGTAGCCTAAAACAAACTGCAGAATGTCACAATCCTCTGTGAGCAAGCTGCTTCGAAACGCACTTTTCCTCGACAGCAAATCCACTTCAGTTCCCACATTTAATTAATTTTATGCTTACAGAGGCATTGTCACACTTGTTACAGAATTAGGTTTAGCATTTCAGTCTCTTCAATTCAAAATTAGCTGCAATTACAGAAATGGAAACTGTATTATAAAGCACTCTGAAGTTAAATTACTGCTCTACAAATTCTTCTTGTGTGTCTTCTTTGGACATGAACAAAATGAAAGGTTCGAATGTCCAGAGAAGTTAACTGTGCAGATTCATCCTTGAATCATTTTTCATTGCTTTCCAAATGACCACATATATTTACAGCAGGTCTGTCTCTCCTGATGTAACACAGTACCTTCGAATCGCCACGGTGAGAGCTTCTGGAGAGCTGGCACACGGACAAATGACCTCCTGTCTCAGACCTTTACTTTGGAAGACATTGAGAAATGCATCACAGGAAGAAATGGACCCTGGAGTAAAAAACATCAAAAAAAAAATCAGAGGAGAAAAACAGTCTTCAAACTCACTATTGAAGACATTTGCCTTTTATGAGAGAAAACTTTACAAGGACTCACGTCCTCTGGGAAAGAAGTCACAGCTGCCCCTGTGTACACTCGTGTCTGTACACAAGGAATAAAGACTAATGGCTGAGCATCAAGTCCTTTCACTATTCTCACACAGAAAAGCTGTCACTGCTGGATTTACGCTGTGAATTTCATCACAACACTTCTCTTTTTTAGGGTGAGACAAATTAAAATGTAACTTGCAAACTCAAACTACCAAACAAGCAGGACTCCTGTGCGTTGGTACCTTCAATAATAAAGATATTTCATTCTACTAACTGTAATGAAGTGATCCAGATGTGGTTCTTTAGAGTAGCATAAGTGTTCCCCTAAAAGTCTCCATTATTTCTGCACCTGAGCGCTACCATTTGGAGTAACTGATCCTTTCCATACAGCTTAGGGAAATTTACTTCAGTCTCACACGTCAAACAAAACGGGCTTTACTGCAGAGTGGAGTATCAAGTATATGAGGTGGAGTATCTAGGTTTCTTCAGAGTTAGCTAAAGATACTCTAAAAAAACCCACATTAATGACTGTTTCCGTAAATACCTCATTAGTTTGCAGTAGACAAACCCTACATTCTGTAGCTATTTTACTCCAGATGACCAAAGACTGCAATTTTAAACGCAAGCCAGAAAACACTCCCCATGCAGTACGGGCGTGCAGAAGAAGACTGCTTACAAGGGTTTGCGCCGTCTGCCACTATCAGCATGCGCAGCGAGGAAAGGTTGATGTCTCTCTGGTCTCGATGCGCCACCAACGCCCAGTGCATGTCTCTGGATTTTACGCAGGCAACTTTCGCTGCAACGGGAACGGGAAGGTTACCAATACCCTACAGAAGAGCTGTATGATCGATCCGCACTTCTGATTTTGACTATCGAGCACACTGCGGTGTGTCCTTGTTCCTTACCTTTGTACTGACAGACCTTCTGTATCCATGACAGTGGATTCACTTTCATTAAGGAGTATGGAATACTTATGACGTGCATCATGTTCATGACACTCTGAAACCAAATAAGAGAAACGGGTTTTATTCAACAACTGTGGTAATTATTGATACTGTGTCAGGGGCAGGGGCACCTACGCAAATCATTCTGCGCTTGCTTTATTCTCAATGCTGGCATTTATCTTCTGCTAACTAGCTATCTAAATTAAGATGAAACAGACCCTCTTTTACTAATGCTTTAATTAAGGATTAAGACTAATCAGATCATAACTTTGAAATGGTACTGAAAAAAGGACATATTTTCTTCCTCCAAGTGATGCACTCTAAATGGAAGAAAAGCTAAACCACTGGATTAACAATGCCTGCATGCTTGCTGCCTGGGTTAGCAGTATCCCTAAGACTACTGAACTTCACTATAGAGGGAGACTCTTTAGGCAAAAGGACAAGGTAACAGCAACATGTCAGTCTAAAGAGATCCATCTCTGTGAAGACTGGAAAACCACTGATGGTAGCAGGGCACAAATCATTTACAAGAGAGCAGACAGAGAAGCGGAGTCACAGGTTAAGTAGCGATCAATTTATTTTAACAGGAAATAAATTAAGGTGATTTTAGTCCTTCTCCTAATTTCAGTATTTCCAACAAGGTCATGAAAAGTCACAGAATGTTTAAAAAAGCAGCTGAGTGAAACCAGTGACAGATCCAAACCCAATCTCCCAGTCTGAGCCAGTCAATTGCTTTAATGATTACTCAGTGCTGCTACTAAACAAACAGCCTGCAGATGAGCTGCTCCTTCTGCTGCCGTTCAGGAACATCTTCTGAGGACAGCACATCTCTGCTCACAGGAGCTTAGGTAAAATAGAGTATTTGTTCTGGAAGGCCTAGGCTTAACACTGGTTAAATGTCCCAGTGGATTAGTCACAAAAACACTTGTAGAACTGCAAGAGAGAGTTCTCCTTTCCATCTGGCACAAGTGCAGGTCCAGGAACAGAGCTTACAGGCACATCATAGAAAAAACAGAAGGTCATACCAAGATTAATAGCAATGAAAGGCTACAATCAGAAGTATTGCTACTGTCCTTTGAAATTAAGAGCATCGTAACACTGCATGGGAAAAGTACATCAGACCCCTGAGAATCACAGCATGTGGGGCCTGCGCATCCTGGGATCCCCAAAGTGACCCTTCGGAACAGTCTCTGTTCTTTAAATGATCACTGAAGACTATTTTGTCAGTCACAGTCATTCACTGCAGCAGCCACTGCAGCAGCAGTTCTTAAAAACACGTCAGTTGCTGCCCATGTCAATCAAGGATAACACTCAAACAGCAAGTAGACAATTTATGCAGTTTAAAGTCTCAGAAATGCTTTAACGTTAGCGACACCATCCGTGGGTGGGAATTCTGATAGAGCAGCTCTTCAGTGGCAGCACGGTGTGCCACTGGATCATATTCTTAACAGAAGCATGTACTGATCTGATTGGTTTCTGCTAAAATACCCTGATCGCAGAATCATGCAGCAGTAAGATCAGAATAAAAACTTAAGAACGGGGACAGAGAGCTTGACGTGATGGACAAAGATACACTGGTGTCTTTACTGTGCTCCTTGTGGGTAAGTGCACCAGATCATGGGTTTAAGTCGTATTTTTTGCTCTCAAAGCAGAAAAAATTGTATTCAGAGAAATTGTGGACCGTCCCGGTTTGCAGCAGTGATAAGCACACCAAATTAGTTTATTTTCAAGTACTCTGACAAAATAAAGGAAAGCCTGCTTACCGTAAGAATCCCATGCCATAAACCAACATCCTTCTTGAAATCCAATACATTCACAATTGTTTCAGCTGTCCAACAAAAACAGAACAGAGTTTATTATTTTTCAGAACGTGGCTCTGACCCAAGGCAAACCCACCCAAAGGAAGGAAGCTGCACTATAACACGACTGATGACCTCAAACTTTCATCGTAAGCCTCCACTCCAGGATCTGCAGTGGCTAAGATGCTATTTGCACCTCTTGGAGGTATTTTAAATGTGGGCATACTTTCTAGAACTAATGAGAAAAATCAAGGGGTTTTAAATCTAGAAGCCTTTGACACACTTATCTAGGTAAAAGATAAGACAGAAGCCTGGTGAGACATAAATTACAATTCACACTCGGATGGTGGGATGGAGCAAGAGAAGCCTACTCCATACCTTCAGTGTATCCACACGCCTGTGTCAGAGCCTGGCAGTGTGTCAGCAGTGCAATCCTTGTCACGGTCACCCCAAGCACACTTCCATCTTTACACGTTTTGTACTAGAAAGGAACATGCAGAGAAAGTCAGTTTGCAATAGTTGTCCTATTTCCATCACTTCATAGCTGCATTTAACGCGCTTCCTATGTAGGTGAATGACTGACACATCTAATGACTCTATTTTAAGAAGGTAGCAGAACTGAGGAGATTGGGAAGGGGTTTTTTTTTGTTAAGAGACTTTTGTTAAGATAGGCTTTTTCTTTTTGATTGAAGCTGCCCAAGCTTGAAATCCATCTGCCTTTTGAATATAGGCATTATGGGAAAGTAGCTCTAACAGCTCTGATCATGCTAATGACTGCAGGGCTGGCTAGATGTGGCAGAGAATAACCTGGGTCAGCCTGCTCAGTGTTCACCTGTTAGATTTCACAGGCCAAACAACAAGCCTGCCCTTTTCTGTGTCTTATGAGGCATGGGCTAAGCACTGGCCTCAGAGTCCTTGCTAGGTGCTCTCACAATAAGCTGTACCTACGCAGTCTGAAAGACACAAGCTCTTCGATCAGGGTACGAAAAAGTAATCAGAAAGCAGCACAAAAAAAGAGGTGCAAGATCACTGCTGATTGCTGCAATAATTTTTGTAACTTTATGCAAGAGTCTGACAACTATCAGTGGCAATTAAAGTAAATTAAACATTTATCTTTCTCCATGATGAAGATAATCAGCAAAATGGAAAATGAAGGCATCTCTGGTTCTCTAGCCCAGTGTTCTGACTGCATGGGGATAGGAAGTATCTTTGTTCCATTCCCTTGAACTTACTCCCTTTGAAGAATCATTTAAATTCAATACTATTAGCATGTGAGTATATGCAGAAGTGGGAAAAAACCTGAAAGTAACCAAAAAGAGGGAAATTAAATTTAACAGCATTGCTAATTTTCCCTTCCTGATGCTGGTGTTTCGGGGGGAGTGTGACTCACAAAGCAGGAAGTCACAAGAAGAAGTCTGTTCTCTTTCAAAGGACCTAAAGGCTGTGATGCTAGAACTGAAGCCTCACTGTGAAACTTGATGGCTACCCATCTCAAGGCTAGCTGGCAAGCCCACGCCATGAACAAGACTGAGACTGGTCAAGGCAAGTGTCATACATTACTGTGGCAGCCACATAAGGGCCATAAAAGCATTAACGTTAGAAACCCCCAAGATGCAATTTAACATTTCATTAACTTTTCTGAAGTCAACGCTAGTATAATTTATCAGAAAATATTACTTATTAACAGGCTAAAACAGGATGTTCTTTGCTTCTGTGACCAGCAGATGAATAATGATGTTTACCTCGTCCAGAAGTGTCATGCGCAATGATTCGGGGAGAAGATGCATCTTCATTAACTCACCTCGATGTAAGCTGTGTCGTTGTTTGCATCCTTGATGTGCGGGAACCAGTCACGAGGGGGCTTGGAGAGGTGTTTCGACTCTGTGACAAACCACAGCAGCTTTGGCCAGCCTGGTGTACAAAGAAAAGTCAGCTTTATGGGAGCTTCTGCCAGATACAAGAAGACAGAATTCTCTGACAGAGTTTTCTTTCCCAAATGCCTCTGCTTCTTTTAAACCCCGGAGCAGCACACGAAAGAAGGTTGTCCAGAACTGCTTTCTGAACGTGGCTGTCATGGCCTTCTTAGGGAACCCCTGAAGAAATGCCTGGGCACTTTAAGCTGTTATTGACCCAAATAGGTTATTACCACTCTGCTGTCAGAGGTTACTGTTGCTCCCACTTAGCTATAAGATTGAATTGTACAACTGCTTCTCATCTACTACAGTCCTAAGTCTGTTGGATCCATTTTGCTTGTGGCCACAGATGACCTCAGCAGCCCATTTGAGCCAGTGGAGAGCCAGATCAGGAGCTGCTCAGCAGTCACATGGGAGCAACCATCTCTACCAAGCAGCCAGAACCACACAGCCAGGCACATCACATCCCAGCAGCTACAGCTGCTCCTGTGGCCAGGGCTTCATCCCCAGCCCGATCCTCACCCACCACAACAAAGTGCACTGGCTCTCACTGTGCAGAACGACTCACGATACCCACAACAAGCCACCAGTAGCTCACCTTTAAACTGCGGTATCTCCCCTGTGGGGCTCTTGGGCAGTCCTTTATGGCATGCGTCACTAGTCAAGGCCACAGTAACTCCACAGCTTCCAAGCAAAAAGCCTATCTGTTGACTTCCTGCATCCTAAGGGATGACAAAAGCATCCATGAATTGTCAATGGGCTGAAAAACGTGGCTGCTCTTTAGCACATTACCTTGGGCAGGGAAAACAGCCTCTTTCCCTTCATCAATGTAGCTGGTTAGCAAAACTCATTTTGTACATGGACAAAGGAACTCCACAGCCTAGTTACCCTCTTGTGTGTAATGATATAAATCACAAAGATAACTGAAGCCATCAGAAGGCTCCTGCACTCATATCTCTTCAGAAATGACAGTGAGTAGCTGGGAGGAGTAGCTGATACACCAGGGTGTTGTGCCGTGCAGGCTGGACCCTAAAGAAACGGGCTGGCAGCAATCTCACAAAGTTCAACAAACACAAATGCAAGTGCTGACCCCAGCCAAGAACAAGTCCTCGCTCCATCACGGGCTGTGGGCTGTGTGGTGGAAAGCAGCTTTGTAATAAATGGTGGAGGCAGCAATGCACCCTTGCACGAACAAGGCAAAGGGTGTCCTGGGGTGAGTTAGCCCAAGTATTGCCAGCCGGTTGAGGGAGGTGATTCTTCCCCCCTACTCAACACTAGTGGGGAACATCTAAGTGCTTCTGAGTACAAAAACATGGAGCTACTGGGGACAGTCTAGCAAACAGCCACTGTGTTCATTATGGGATTGGGGCATCCTTCTTACAAGCAAAGACTCAGAGAGCTGAGACTGCTCAGCCTGCAGAACCAAAGGCTAAGAGGGGATCTCATCAATGTGTGTAAACGTTCGAGGGAAGGATGTAAAAAAACAAACCCAGAGTGAGACTCTTTCCAGTGGTAGCCAGTGACAGGACCAGAGGTAACAGGCACAAACCAAAACACATGAGGTTCCCTTTGAACATGAGGAAATACTTTTTTGCTATATGATGACTGGCACAGGTTGCCCAGAGAGGTTATGCAGTCTCTGTCCTTTATGATACTCAAAAGCCACCTGGACATTGTCCTGGGCAACCTGCTCTGCTTGAAGTGGCACTGCTTGAACAGCGGGATGGACCAGATGCCCTTCAGAGGTCTCTGCCTACATCAACCATTCTGTGATCCAGTGATAATTCTAGGAAGCAATACCAGCTACAGCCCTTGAGATGTTACAGTGGGCATGCTGCACTAATGGTATCACTGTTTCTGCTGAACTAACCTGATCTGTCAATAACCATCTCACTGAGCAGTTACAGACACATTTGAGGAGCACTACAGAGAGTCAAGAGTCCATTAGAGCAAGCACATTACATTTTACTTGCATCAAGGGTATACAGGCAGTGAGGGTAAAAAGTCCTGCAACGATTTCCAAGTCTAGGCTGTAGCTCCTCTTTAAGAGCTGCTGTGCTTCTGCAGCACTCGGTCTGCTTTATGTATAGAGTCTTGTTATGATTCTTTCATGAACATTACAACTATCCACCAGGGTTTTCAACAGAGCAAAGCCCTAGATGTCAATGCCACAGAAGTATTAACCCTTTCTTCACAGAATAAGTCTACAGAAAAAAGCCCATGAAATCTTAAAAGATCAAATTAAAATAACTTTCAAACCAAGTATAAAGCACACTTACAATCATAGAATCATTAGGGATTGGAAGGGACCTCAAAAGATCATCTAGGCCAATCCCCCTGACACAGCAGGATCACCTAGACCAAGTCATACATGAACATATCAAGGAGGGTTTTAAACATCTCCAGATAAGAAGACTCCACAACTCCCCAGGGCAGCCCCTTACAGTGCTCTGTCATCNCACACTGCTGGCTCATGGTCATCCTGCTGTCCACCAGGACCCCCAGGGCCCTTTCTCCTAAACTGCTCTCCAACAGGTCAGTATCAAACCTATACTGGTACCTGGAGTTGTTCTTGCCCAGATGCAAAACTCTACACTTATCCTTGTTATACTTCATTACATTTCTTTCTGCTCAGCTCTCCAGCCTGTCCAGATCTCACTGAATGGCAGCACAGTCTGCTGGGATGTTGGCAACACCACCCAGCTTTGTGTCATCAGCAAACTTGCTGACAGTGCATGCCAATCCCTCATCCAAGTCATCAATGAATAGATTGAACAGGACTGGTCCCAGTACCAACCCCTGGGGGATACAGGTCTCCAATTAGACTCTGTCCCATTGAGCACCACTCTCTGGCCTCTATCCATTACCAGATTCTTCAAATACCATTACACAAACTCTGCCACTAACTTCAACCTACACACTGGTTACCACTATTTGCACACGTAGGAATTTCTGGCTACCAATCGAAAACCAATATTGCATACAGACTTCATAACTGGAACAGCATCGCTCTCAATTTTAAAATTTAAATGCTCGTGCAACTCTATGCCCTGTAGAAGTCTGCTCACAAACCGTTTCACCACTGCACCAAGAAAATGCTGATTCTCAAATAATCAAACTCCATTTAATGCAGGATGTTACAAGCAGAAAGTAACCCAATAAATTCTAATAACAAACCTAACACACATAAACCAGTAGAAGTGTGGAGCTCAAAGCGTCGGCGTATGATGGCCCTGGGGGATACGTAAGTTGGGAACTGATCTGTGAAGCTATTCTCCGAGCGAAACAAAACAAGAAAAGGAAACCTGTGTGAGCAGTTTGGGTTTTTCAGAGAACACAAGAAGAGTGACTGTGCTTCCACTTAGTGCCACATCAGCTGGTTCACAAAACCATCCATCCGCTTGCAGCAGTCCACACACAAGCTGAGAAAGTCGTGTCTGGATTACCTAAGACAACCCACTGGTACATCACGGTTCCCAATACCTGAGTGGTTACCATTTCAAATAGCACTAACATCCTCCCCACATTCTGTTCTGTAGTGTTAACTCTTTCATTTGAAAGGCCCCAATAAGGCTAAAGAACAGGACCACAGAAGGTCTGAAGAACTGCACCATGTGCGAAACATCGGACAATCTCTGGTGTTTTACAGACTTTCAAATCCTATGCCATGCCCTGCCTTGCATGGAAAAAGCAGGTCAGGACACTGAAGTAGATGCATTGTGATAGACACTGTTCTTGACAGCCGTAAGAACTCCAGCTGAGTATCTTACAAGACAAAGACAATGAAGCTCTCTGGCAGTTTCTACTCTGTGTCCATCACTCCCACTTTCAGTCTTGGACTCATACCTCCTAATGAGTTATCACCTCCTGCCTGCTTCTAGTGGCTTCATCCTGACAGAGAAGAAAAAGTCCTGTAGAGAACAGAGACATGAAGAAGAGGCTGACACTCTCTGCCCCATGCCATTGGCCCTGCATTACCTGCTGCCTCACAGAAGCAATTCTTCCTAACTACTCAAGCTCTGTTGAGCTACTGGACTGACAGTCAGGAGGTGGAATACTGAAAACCTCTTGAACTTGAGAGCCTGATACATCCCACGGCCACACTGCTCCCCACACACTCGAGCATGTGAACACTGCAGGCATCATCATTCCTCACAATGCAGCTTGACAGGTCCAGAGCACTGGAGACCCTGGGCAAAACTTCTCAGTTTGAAACACGAAGTTTGAGTTGAAAATGCAGTCATTTGCATGAAGCAGTCAAAGCTTCCACGTGGGCCAAGAAAAAGACTATTGATTATTTCAGATGTCAGAGACGAGCCATCAGCATCCCTTTTGAGTAATGAGAAATGAACGTCTGCAGCGCTGAAAACTGCTTTGTAAGTAGAAAGAAAGGAAACCAGATCATCTGCTGCCAAAAGCAAAAAAATCATCCTCCCCCTTAAAAAAAAAAGTCATTCTCTGCCCATAAAGGGAATAGACTTTCAGGACATCCTGCTTTGTCAGCGGTGGTATTTGCTATTTTGATAATTTATGTTCATCTGCTACTTTGGCAACCTCTCACTTGCCACAAACACTTTATTGTGCTGAATTCTGAGGGAGCCAGTGCAGACCAGGTGAACCAAATCAACCAGTACAGTCCCAGCTGCAGGTGGGAAAAGACTTGCCAGTGATGCTCGTTGTTGAATCGTAATGCAGGTGGAAGGCAACAGCTAGAGCTAAGGTAGAGAGGTGTGGGTCAGGCTCTTCTCCCTAGTCACTAGTGTTAAGACAAGAGGAAACGGCCTCCGTTTGTGCAAGGTGAGGTTTAGATTAGACATTAGGAAACATTTCTTCACTGAAAGAGCGAACGTTGCGACAGGCTGTCCAGGGAGGTGGTGGAGTTGCTGTCCCTGAAGTGTTGAAAAGAAGAGCAGATGTGGCCCTGGGGGACATGGTTTAGCAGGCGTGGCAGGGTCGGGCTGACCGTTGGTCTAGATGATCCTGTAGGGCTCTTCCAACCTTAATGATTCTATGATTGTGTGGTACTGTAGCATGAGGTCTGAGACCACATGCTGACTTGGGAACTATCATTTTACATTTCTTGAAGGCACAGCACTCACTGAGGTACAAAAAATGAGGTCCACATAGCTTTAGACTACATCTGCACACACCTAGAGAGATCAATCTTTCAGATGAAGTGAGCCAGAAATCCTCTCTGCTGCAGGTACCCATTCAGGGTCCTCTAAAGGCTTTCATTAAAGGTTCCCTAAAGGTTTTCAAGAGTACCCGGAGACAAATTGTCTTCTTCCTCATGCAGGGAGTGATAATTCTTTGTCAGGATGAAAAAACTCCCACGTGTGGCTGCATTTCAGCCCGCTGTTAATGTCACTTCTAGAGCGCTTTGTGAGAGTATCTGTGTGAAGGAAAACAATTATGCTCCTCTCTGTGAGTGAGAGTGCATGTCCTTATCTAATAAGGAAGGAAGGAAGAGACAGCCTGCGCAAAGGTTGACCTGATAAAGGTTACTCCTGTCCACTTGCAAATCCCAGAGTGCCTTCAAAATGAGAACTACGTGGCAAAGCACTGCAGCCTCAACTAACCTAGTTTTCTGTTACGATGCTTATTTGAGCTACATTTGCCCTTATCCTAACCAAAAATTGCTGGAAAGAACAAATCAGACAAGCACCAGGTAGATATAAAGCAAAGGATCACTGACTCTGAACAAAAAGTGAAAAAACACCAGGGGAAACCTCCTTTTTTAAAAGGCAGATGACAAAGATCTTAATAAAAATTAAACACAAAGCAGATGCGATCTGCATAAACTGCTTTAAGATGAAGAAATCTGCTGTCACCTCAGACAGAGCTGTAATTTGCACATGGAATTTGCAACTATGAGCAGCCTTAATGTCCAAACGTCTTAATGTCCAAGGTAGGGGAGTTGGAACTGGATGATCCTGTGGTCCCTTCTAACCCTGACTGACTGTATGACTTGGTCTAGGTGATCCTGCTGTGGCAGGGGGATTGGACTAAAAGATTGGATGATCTTTCAAGGTCCCTTCCAATCCCTAATGATTCTATGATTCTAATAGGAACAAGACAACAGCTATTTCTGGATAGAAAATTAGGAATTTATGAAATGTGATAAGCTCTCTAGGAAAATACATTTCCTGAACTTGAAAAGATAAAAGGGAAAAAAAAAATATTTTAAAGGATCTGAGATGCACTGTGGCCAACGCAGTAACGATCTCTGCTCTGTGCCCAGCTGCTGGAGTATATGAAGAGGAAAGGAGAGACACTGGGCTTACGAGGGTTCAGCAGTGTGAACCAGGGCTCCTGTGGGGCTGTTGTATTCTTTGGAGACACTGGAAGATTATGTCACCAAGAAGAAAACACATAACATTTTGTGCACATCTTAAATTCAGTAGACAAAGAGATGCACTGCCAAAAGATGTGCACGCGTACATGGAGCTCCAGTGTTTCTGGCTCACTATGGCCCAGAGATGACTACAGCTGAGAGGAAACAAAGCTCATTTCATGTCTTTGGGCCTGAAGCACTCGAGAAAGCATCAAGGTCTTCCAGTGGAAGACAAAGATGGAGTACTTTCACTGCCTGAGCTGTATCTCTCTGGCTGCTGTTAAAGCTTTAATAATTGAACTCCAGGATATACTGAATAAAAGCTATTGAAAAACAGTTTTTACTTCCCATGCTCTGAAAAAACACAAGAGTCCTGGAAGGCGTGCCTGCAGATTTCCTCTGGCACTCCACAGGCACACTCTCCCAGTCACACTGTCGGAGCCAGCGTTTGGGAGAACACAGAAATGCCTGCTGGAGGCACACGCGGCGTTACAGCCAACGGGATAGGAAACAGTGTTTTGACTGAGAAACAGCACTTTGCATGTTTCCTGTCATACCCTGCTACAAACACTCACCACCTATGATAAGGAGACCACAGAGGTCTGTGTGGGATCACTTTGTTCATGTGTTCACAGCATGTGACTGAGCATAACTATGGATGTGCTTGGGGAACCAAAATGTTATTTTAAGATGAAAACTGCTTAGTTCCCCTGACTGTTTCAGAGCAGAACAATAACAACTTCCATGGCATCCATCAAATGGAAAAGAACACCAACCTAAAAATCCTCAGGAAAAAGAAAACCTATTTTAAATCTTTCCATAAGGGAAGTAATACATTGCTGTTTGAACTGGAACCTGGCATGTTGGAAACCCCGTGTTGCCGGCTTTGATGGCCCGTTCCGCGATACGCCGTTTGCAGTTCACATCGTATCACACGTACTCATCCAAACGATCTTTATACACATCAGGGGAAGTGTTTAATGTTGCCAAATGTTTAATTACTGCCAGTTGTACAAATGTCTAGGTGATCCTGCTGTGGCAGGGGGATTGGACTAGATGATCATTCGAGGTCCCTTCCAATCCCTAATGATTCTATGATCAGGTGAGAGGAACAAAAGTAGCAGCTCTGAAGGAGCTGCTGTAGAGATGCTGCATAGGACATAATATTTGCTAATGTTTGGGAAACAAAATACTTGGAGAGAAATATTCTGAAACAACAGAGCCCATAATCCAAGGGATTAATAACGGAAAATCTGGAGAGTGTTCATGATATAAGAATTTCAGCGATATTAGTGAAGGGAAGGAAGAAATACGATATGCCACCTGTTCTTTGTCTATGGTGACTGTGGTACCCCTGATTGCTGCTCCTAGATGTTCTTATAAAAGGCCTTGGGTATCAGGTTTTAATTTTTGATCTGATTTGCCAAGTCTAAAGAATCAAGAGCATGCTGACACAGAAGGCAGTGTCTGTGCTGAACACCAGTAAGCATTCTGGGGATACAATTAAACTGCAGAACGCTGTGTAGTTGCTGGGTCAGGCAATCCATCCTAGACCCCAGTGAGACAGGTCTGAACTCCTTGGGGACACACAACTAATTCTAGGTATTTTGCCACACAAGACAACACACAAAAGAAAAAAGTGTGAGACAGGGCCCCATCTAACAATGTACTGGGAAAAAACCCTACCCAAATCTGAAAAGAGTAACAGTCCCACTCCACAGAAAAGGGAATGCACAGGGAACACAAAGGCTCCCAAGCAAAAGCCTTTATTTCCATATGAATATCGACGGCTGCAGAGTAACACCGAAGACAAAAAGGCTATCTGGCTGCAAATGCTCCATTCTCAACTGCCACGAACAAAAGATTTGCACAGAACTGTGAAAGACTCTTCTTTATGAACCAGAGAATCATGAAAATTCAGAAAATGCAGAACAGCACTCATACTGCTAGTGCAAATTTTTCATATTAAAAATGTGCTTATAACTCTGAAACAGCTTATCCTGTGTTGTCTTATTATTCTGTACGTCTGTAGTAACTGACGATGTAGTATAGAATCACCTCAGTGACTTTAGGTTAGTCTATGATAATCACAGAATCAGAGAACACCGGGGATTGGAAGGGACCTCATGTTAGTCTATTTGTTAACACAAATCATAGAATCATTAGGGATTGGAAGGGACCTCAAAAGCTCATCTAGTCCAATCCCCCTGCCACAGCAGGATCACCCAGACCAAGTCATACAGTCAGTCAGGATTAGGAGGGACCACAGGATCACCCAGTTCCAACTCCCCTGCCATGGGCAGGGACACCCCACCCTAGATCAGGCTGGCCAGCATCCCTATCCAGCCTGGCTTTAAACACCTCCAAGGATGGGGGCCTCCACCACCTTCCTGGGCAACCCATTCTCTGTCCCAATCTCTGTCTTCCACTAAGCAAACCAAAGAATGTCTACTGCCAGGAAGTAATGATGCCTGCTGAAAGGAGAACAGACAATGGGAAAGCATAAAAGAACAGCCCAGGTCACTGTGTGATGACACACATGACATCTTCCCACGGACGCCAGAAGCAATGCGCTGCCGTTTGACCAAGCAGAGGTCTCCCTTCTGGGGCTGCTCAGAACACAATTTTCATCTCATCGTTTCCACTCCACTTCCCATCCCATATAAACAAATGCAGAAACGTTTGCAGTAGCACAGGCTGTGAGACTGCATCGTTTTATTTTTAGATCAGAGATCACTTTGCTTTTTTAACTCTAGCGCGGACATCTCCGGCACCGTTTTAGCAACCTGATATTTAAACAGCACGGAATGGCAATCGAATTCCGTAGCTGTTCCTCTATATCAACACCTCTGTGTGTGCATATGTGTAAATGTGGGCTTATACATCCACACGCACGCACATATTCTAAAAAACAAACAAGCACCCAAGAGTTTCAGTTAAATTAGAGTGAGGGATTAATTTGACATGAAGTATTTACTTGGCCAGCTGGATTTCATTGTTTACTGGATGAACGTGGTATCAGATGTTCCAAAATAACCCAGATATACACCTATTCATATACTTCATAATGCCATTCAACCTTGGAAAAATAGTAACAGGGAAAGACTTAATAGACTTTTTAAACTCTGAAAGTCACATTACTTCTTCTTCTTGTAGAATAAAAGCAGAATTATCCATGTGAGCCCTCTGTAAGACCTTAAATGCGCGTAGTTTGGTCCCTTTTCTCGTTGATGCATTTAAAATCTATGTTTTGTAATGAGATAATGCATCATGTTCTAATTGTCTTAGGGTAATGCACTCACATGTGAAAAGCTTGGTGGCAGCACAACAGAAATGTGCTGTACTTCTGCTGAAATGATTATCCTCACTTTACAGTCATGTCCAGCTCTCACTGCTCTTCAAATGCACCATTTTTCAGATAAAAACCACCATAATTCTACTCTCCAAAGCAGGAAGACTGGTTGAGGTCCTTGTCCTCTCTCCTTGCATGGCCTTTCTAGCTCACCTACATCTTTCCTCCAGTCTTAACCAGTTTAGCTGGAGCACCTCCTGAGTTGTCTTTACTCCAGTTCCCAGTTTCCTTCCTCTGCTCAGCTACTCTCCCACCCGCTCAGACTCATCATGGCCTTTTGTTGTCTGATCTACCTGCTTTCCTCCTCTTTCTTCACCAGTTCACCAAACCATCCTTTCCTCCAGCTATCAGCCCTTCTCTGTGTGCCAGCTTCAGGTTTCACCATGACAAGCACCCACCACAGTTGTTGACCAATGCAGAAATGCTTAGACCAACTCAGCTTCTCAGAGATGAGGAAGGTTCAAGCACATTCAGCCCAGAATGAATCTCCAGGTATTTTTAGCTGTTAATTTGCTGTGTGAGATGTGCAGACCAAAGCCTTCATGATGTCTTAGAAAGTTTCCATTGTTTTAAAATTGAAAGGCAAGGTACCGACCCATGAAACAAGGATCTGAGCTGCTCCAGGGTACTGTGGCAGCAGAATATTTCAAAGAAAAGCCTTTGACAACCAAGAATTTGAAAATGTGAGCAAAGCAAAGCAATCCCCTTTCCTTGGCAACACCTCATGGCTTCAGCCAATATTTTCCACAAGAATTTTATTTAAAAAAGCAAGCTAGTAAGGACGAAAGAACACGCTTTGTGTGGAAAACTCCATGGCAAATAAAGTAAATCAATATTAGTGCTAGCTAGTACAAAGGGGATTATATAAGGAGATACTTGGGAGAACCTTACAACAGGCATTGTACTGAGGGGTGACCTCATTAATGTCTATTAATATTTGAAGGGTGGGTGTCAGGAGGATGGAGCCAGGATCTTCTCAATGTCATCTAGAGATAGGACAAGGGGCAATGGTTGTAAGCTGGAACATAGGAGGTTGCACATCAATATGAGAAGGAACTTCTTCACAGTGAGGGTGACAGAGCACTGGAAAAGGCTGCCCAGGGAGGTTGTGGAGTCTCCTTCACTGGAGACATTTAAGACATCCCGCCTGGATGAATTCCTGTGGGACTTGGTCTAGGTGATCCTGCTGTGTCAGGGGGATTGGGCTAGATGATCTTTCGAGGTCCCTTCCCTGATGATTCTATGATTCTATGATTGTGGCCATGGTAAGATTTGGTGGTGTGACAAAAACAACTTGCAATGAATGAAGACATTTTCCTGCGCTGACGGCACTCAAGGCAGCGTCCTCAAAAAAGGCAAGTTCAGCAGCATCAGTGTAAGGTTCCGAGCTGTGGCTTACCTACACCACTAAGCTCCCTCCCCTTACGGCCCCTGAGCATTCTTTCTGCCTGGAACTGCTGTAACTGTCTGCTAACACTTGCCTAGGACAGACACACGGTTATATCTCTGAACCAGCACTGGACTTGAAAGGCTTTTAATTAGCAACAGTCAGTTTTCTTAGCTCTGAGGCAAGAATTCCCAAAAGCCACCCTTGGCAGAGATGACGATGGTGACGGGCGCTTCAGGATGCACACGCACGTATACACGCAGGGGAAGGCACTGCCGTGGCTGCTCTGAAGCAGCGTGCACAGCACTAGTGGCTTTGTAACGTGGCCTGGGTTGCAGGAACAGGTGGAAAATCAGTGGCTGTTGCCAACAATTTGTCAGTGGCCAACACCAAAATGCTGTGAGAGGCTACAAAGCTAATCCACCAGGACTGGCGGAGTTGTTATCTTGGAAAATGTTCCTCTACTTTTCCAGTGAGATCTGCATTTGCTGAAAACTGCAAGCAGCACATCTGCAGATCTTCTATCACAGAGAAGAAGGAACTATATATAACTCGCCACACAGCACTATCTTTGTGCCCACAGATTCAGAGCTAGTTAAGTAACTACAAGAGTGTGCTCAAAAGTTATGTTCAGCTGTGATTTGTTCAGATACAAGCTTGCAGTAGTGGAGAAGAAATTCAGTTCCCTACCTTTCTTGTAAGTGGCACTTCAATAGGGACAGGGACCACTTCGGCAAGCAGGCAGCCATAAAATGCTACCATGAAAGCAGCAGGATCGTTGTTTGGAAACACCAGTGTTACCTGAAACAGAGAGACACACATTAGAAAGGTTTTATGGCAGGCTTCACACAATGACAACTGGAGCTTCCAGCTTCCTTCTGGAGAGAGATGGCTGCTGAAACATTTCTAGGATAACTATTCAAATACCTAATGACAGAAGAATGAGGAATTAAAGGACATTATTCTGAAAGCTGTTCCTTTCGTGAGCATCTTCACTTAGCATGTAGTTATTTTCATGCTGTGTTGTTTTCTACATTGACAGCATCTTTCATCTGGTTCTCAATTTACTGATGACTTCACAGATGTTAAATAACCAAGTAAATGGAATGAAGAGCATTTTACATTCTAATTTAGTAATTCACTGAAAGTTACCAAAACCAAAGTGACTCTGTGTCCGGTTCAGATTGCCCAGACTTACTCTGCCATTCTGTCAATCACTAAACATTATGTCACTATGCCTCACCTCATACAACAATCTCATTTTAGGACTGGATTGTTGTCCCAGTGTAGAAGTTTGTGTGTACTGTGCAAACACAAAAATTGATATTGAGAGGAGAGCTTCCACACAGCAGAGCTGGCCACACAGCAGACTAACCCAGGTCTGGACTCATTGCACTTCACAGCTCCAGGACTATTTCAATACAGAATGCCAAGATCACAGCAAGAGACCACCTGTATGCTCAGCAGGTGCCCTTTCTTCCCTCAGTGTGCTGATCTGTGCAGCTCACCTCAGTGGACACTGCAAACGCTGGCTTAGATGGTGCTGGGCCAAAGGGGAAGCAGAGGTGAGCCTGCACGGGCTTGCTAAGGACCCAGCAACTTAAGAGCCCCCGACTCTCCCTGCAGAGGCAGGGCACACCATGTGCTGGTGGCTAATTCCTGTCTACATTTTTGCTTTGCTTCAGTCAGATGGACCTTGTCAGCTCATGTCTGGCACAGCCCTGACGCAGCTGGTAACCATCCTGCACGGTCAAATGAAGCGCCGTGCACAAGGCATGACGAATGACTTCAAACCAAATTCCTTTGGGCTTGCACACAGGATCAGGGTGTATTGTTATAGCATCTTAAATTTGCTGAAACTACTTAATTGCTTGAATTTTGACTGCTCTGACATACATAGGGGTTCTGTGTTTCGGTTTTTTGAAGCAAAATCATCATGGTTTCATACACAGCCCAAGGTTCAATTACTGGGTATTTTAAGTGTTTCCAGTCTTCATGCAGCTTTAAAGATAGTTGCCTTTGACTTCTTCAGACTAGAAGAAATCTAACCAACCTTGTTCATGTGCAATCAAAGCACTTTTATTTTTTAAGCTGAAGCCTGGAACTTCCTAACTGGTTAGACAAACTTCAAAGGAAAACCTGCTACCCTATCTGTGTGCTTGCACACGGAAGAGTGCAACTGCTGGAGCCGCTGCGCAGAGCTCACCGGGTACTTTCTAGGTGTCCACACCACAAACAGCTCCAGGGCAAATGGAAAGAGAAGGATAGGAGGATAGGAGTCAGAGAGTAGTGGTCAGTGGGACAGAGTCTAGTTGGAGGCCTGTATCCAGTAGAGTGCCCCAGGGGTTGGTGTTGGGACCAGTCCTGTTCAATCTATTAATTGATGACTTGGATGAGGGATTAGCTGATGACACAGAGCTGGGTGGTGTTGCTGACACCCCAGCAGACTGTGCTGCCATTCAGCGAGACCTGGATAGGCTGGAGAGCTGGGCAGAGGGTAAAGCAGGGTAGAGTCTTGCATGTGGGCAAGAACAACCCTAGGTACCAGTATAGGC
>VXBP01008836.1:183213-281629 GCA_013400115.1 Rhinopomastus cyanomelas
CTGCTGTGGCAGGGGGATTGGACTAGATGATCTTTCAAGGTCCCTTCCAATCTCTAATGATTCTATGATTCTAAGAATTGCGCCACATGCACCGAGGCAGTGGTAGAGTTTGCCAAGTCCAGCAAACACCTGAAAGATGTGGAAAGATCCCGAAAGATACTTTGAAGATTGCTGGGTTTTGTGTTGTCCTCCGCTTACATAAAGGCAGCAGAGGTTTGGCTGGGAATCTCTGCAGAGGAGCTGACAGGGGTGAAAAACATCTCACTGAAGCCCAGTGGGAATAAGGCATTAACTTCCCCTCCAAAAGCCATTAATCATTAACAAACCTGCACCAAATAAATAAATAATGTGTGCAAAAGAAAAAGAGTTAAAGCTGAAGGAAAACAAACAACACAGAGTGTATTACCAGATGAGAATCTGGTTATCTGGTAGATATTTCGAGGGCAAGCTTAATTTCCAAGCAGCTGTCTGGGGTGACACAAGGTTAAATTTCTGAAGTCACTGTAGAAGGCAACAGCGGTTCGTCGTGTACTACAACAATAACAGGAGTGGGGAATGAGACACAGGCACATTCACTTACTTTTTGGCTCGAAGGACCTAAGAGATTGTGTAATGTTAGTCATTAAAAATCGAGATTGCATTGATAGACGATGCTTTAAAAGGGGAAAAGGCCTTCCTGAATTGTATGTAATATTGACATCAGGAAACAATTACAGTCTGGTTCAGAAAAGACCAGAAACATTGGCCTGGATTTCATTCAGTATTTGAAAACTACCTGTAAGTGTTGTCATGCTAAATACATTGCTTAGAGCAGAAAGGCATCTTCAGACAGGTCAGAAAGCGTGTGTGTTACTGCCACAGGGGCATAACAGCCAGAATAACAGCCTAGAAGGGCACAAAGACAGCAGCAGCTCAGCTGCAGCATGCGGTTGCTTCAGATGATCAGGTTTCTGTTGCACAAGGATGCTAGGCAAGATGTGTTTACAACACCACGCATATGCTTTCAGCACTCAGCTATAAACATTCGTTTTGCTGTAATCTAGGTGGACTTATTTTGGAAGGGCTGCAATTTGTTCTTTGTGTGTCCTGCACTAGCTAAACTTCCATCTTTCAGCTTGAATTATCCACACATCCTTTCTTAGGAGATGCCAACGACTGCAGCAGTAAATGAATACAAAGGGGGCACTTAGCACACAATAGATAGGGAGAAGACCAGAGGTGAACCTGGTGCTTTTTGGAGCTGTCTGGGTGGATTGTTTTGATGTGTTCCACTGAACAACTTGTTTCTTCTGTGGTTGCTTAGAGACACACTTGCAAGTCAAGTAAAAGAGATTCTTCAGATCGTACCCCTGGCTGAATGCCACTGTAGGAAGCAATTTAGACTAAGGACCTAGAGATCTTTTAGTTATATTCATTATCGTTCATTTAAAAAGAAAAGGGAAGACTGTCAGCTTTCATTTAAAAATATGTTTTCTTCTTTCTTCTCAGAAGCATTACTGCATGCTCTCAGCTCTGAAGCCTTAAGCGACGTGTAACAGGCACAGACAAGTCTCTCGTGTGTGGTAAGAGAGGACCAAGTGAACCAACCTGTCTGTGAACTGCTATCAGACCCTTGGGGAAGAAGCACTTCTTAAAATTTGCATTTCTGACAAATTTTTCTGGACTATCCATTCCATGTCTTAAAGACAATCTGGAGCGGGTTCTGTGGAAATTACCAGATGTGCTCTGGCAGAGGAAAGGGGTAGCAGGCTTGGCCAGCCCTGACAGACTAAGGGGTAGGTTTGCAAGCACAATATTAGCAAAAATGTAGGACGTCCTTGGTTTATTCCACAGCTTCAAGCATTGCCCTCTGTAACCTTTGCTCTCTGTTGGACCATATTCAGTGCCCTAGATACAAGCTCTAGTAGTAGCTGCTTCAAAGTCAAGAACTAGGAAAGGAAATATTCCTCATGCTACCAGCCAGAGTAATTAATTAATTAATTTATCTATTTATTTATTTGTTTGTGTATTTCCCTGGCTGTTAAAATGTACTTACTCTGCTTGTCTTTGTGCTCCAGGATGCTTCTCATGTGTCTACCACCACAACAAGTACAAAGTCATTAGCAAGCAGGTCTTTCACCCACATGACACCCCCAGTCTCCATAAGCAAGCTTTCTCTCTGCAGACTGCTGTTCTATGCCCAAAAATCATTCTCCATGGGAATGTTTATTCCCATGATGCTGCCATGACTTCATGTTCCTACTTAGTAACTTGAAATTCAGACATTTTTAAGATTCAGCTGCACAAGGTGCTGGGACATCTTGGCTAGCCCATGCTTTGTCAAGGAAGGTTGGACCGGATAACTTAAAGGTGGCTTATAAGAAAGATAGTGACAGTCTTTTTAGCAGGGTCTGTTGCAACAGGGCAACGAGAGGTTGTTTTAAACTACAAGGGAGCAGACTTGGACTGGCTAGAAGGAAGACATTTTTTACAACAAGGATGTTGGAACACTGGAACAGGCTGCCCAGAGAGTTCACAAATGCCACATCCCTGGAAATATTCGCAGTCAGGTTGGACAGGGCTCTGAGTAACCTGAGGTAGTTGAAGATGGTCTTGCTCACTTGCACAGGGGTTGGACTACATGACATTTATAAAGATCCCTTTCAATTCTAAATATTTTAGGATTCTATGATCCTTGAGATCCCTTCCACTTTGGTATTTTGTGATTCTATGATTATTTATGCATTTCAAAACATCTGTCTGAATGATCAGTCTTCCTGAGTAGAAGGTAGATTTCATCCCCTACATCTCACTTCACGAATTTCCTCTCAGTAACTCCAACGCTTCGCCCTTTCTTTGTCAACATGTGACCTGTTTCATTAGTAATTCAAAACCCTTCAGGTACTCACCCTGTCACCAGGCCGTACCATTGGTTCTTGTTTCGTGCCTAATTTATGTAGTATATTGTAAGCAACCTTCATACTTCTGGTCCAAAGTTTGCCTATTAACACAAAATTTGTAAAATTAATTCAAAAATTCTTCTATGTTTAACAAGACTATTAAAGAGGAATAATAACCCCAGCAATAAAAACATATTAAGAACATTCATATTTATATTAGTTTTCCAACTAAATATAACAACACTACTGGGACTAAGTGGAAATACTTAAATACTCATCAGAAGCTTTTTTCAAGGCAGCTTTTTCAATTTGTTTTTTAAGCAAGAACAGTTTTCTTCATGGTAAAAGTTTTGGTCTTTGGAGCAAACTGGATCTTGCCTCCAAAAGGTAGGTGTTAGGAGTGGCTGGAATATCATCCTCACACCCTTAGCTGAAGGTCACATTCCTGCCCAGACTGACCTCCAGTGGTGTTACTCCAGCTTCATGATGGCACTTCTCCAACCCCAAGCCACCAAGGGAAAAAGGAAAGGAATCTCAAGAAGCAAAGACAAAGGAAGAAGCTCCATCAAACAGAAAACAACCCACAGCCAAGGGGCACATAGAAGCAGCAGGGACCCTCTGACGCTTGGCACAGAAGGGTTATGTTTCACACTTAATTCTGGCCCTTCTTCCATTTACCTGGGCTTTTTCTTCTTCACTGCTCCCACACCCTCCTTCCTCTCAGTTTTATGTCACTTGCTGCAGGTATCCTTCACGTTTTCTGTCTCTCTTCTCCCTTGCTTCATTTCTCCCACTCAACACTTAGCTCATTCTTATCACCCCAATATTCTTTAAAGAAAAATAATCTTACCAAGACCTTGTTGGCCACGTTACATGCCTTTTACTAATCATGCAAGTGATCAGCATCTTCCAGCTAGGTGAGCTCTCTGTTACTCCCATTTGAGCAACACTGAGCACATCAGCCCTCGTCGGGCTGGCCCCTAGGTGCTGTCTTTAAGCAGTGCTCAGTCTGACAGTACCAAATCTTTAATTCATGCCCACCAATATCTTCAATGACAATAGCTTCTGACAACAGACTACCTATGGGGTTCAGCAGTTCAGGCTCTCAAGCGAGCAGCACTGTTACCTGTAACTAAGCCAAGCAGCTCTTAGAGCAAGTTGCTCCATATTCTGGGTAAGGAATGCAATCCTGCTGGATTATTTTTAAGTGCTAGTCTGAGGTAAACATAATGTAGGATGAGAAGGCCAGGTTTTCTTTTTCTCCTAAGGAAAACTGGAAGGGTCACTGCTGCTTCTTACTGAAAAAGTACTAAATGCACTCACTTCTTATGAAAAAGGGAATGTTGTATCATCAAGCTAAGTTTTGCAAAGTTTTAAATGTGTATAAAATCACTACGGTATTTGCAATGCTCAGCTGCTTTGCTGCTCAGAAATACTGTTCCACTGGCAGACGGGCGTGGATGCAGAAGTGTGTCTGCAGGATTAATCCTCCTAACACTACTAGAACATCACTGCTACCTGCATTTGATGGAAACGTGTCTTTAAAAGCATCCCTGCTGCTACAGGCAGCACTCGAACTTGACAAGCGAGTAGGAGAAAAACACAGACGCCTTAAGAAAGCAAATATTCTTTTTCTTAAAGGTTTCCAACACTAAAGTTTCAGTGGCAACAAACTTAAAAGAGCAATTAGTAATGATACAGAAAATTGGAGAAAGGAAATCCAAAGCCTGGCAGAAGTTCTGAACTACACAACAGAACCATCTTTACACAAAACACTTTGGAGCTTGAAATGAGCATTGAATTTGTAATTCCTTTTCTGAGAGACATAAGGGGCTGTTGTGAAAAGTTCTGTCTGAACTATAGAGATTAAATCTGCTACAAGTCTTAAATTTGCATTTGTGACACAGTCACACTAATTTCTAATCTGTCAAGTGCGTCATCTTACAATATAGTCCTCAAAATCTGCGGGCTGTTCACACTGAAGTGTTTAGACCCAGTCTTTCAGAGGTGCCCAGACACACAGGGCTACCTTTTCCACATCAGCAATGCGAGTAAGGTCTCTCAAAGACTAAGACAATTTCAGATGTGCTTTATAGTGAAGTTTTAAACAATTCAGTCTTTAAACACATTTTGCCATGTTGCTCTTTTACTGCCAATATTTTATTCCGTCTTCCAAACAGAGAGTGTGTTTCGACGTCTCCTTAATTCCCCACCTTTCTGCTGAGATACACTTCCAACTGCACAAAAAGTGCCCACAGTACTTCCTAATGGGCAGAAAAGACTTGAGTTTTTGGTGTCCACAGCCCTTCCCTGTTTTAATTACTGGTGCAAAACCCAACTATGTTAATTAGCCAGACTAACAGCAAGTGTAAATGAGCATGAAACTGCCGAGAACTGGAACAGACACTCATTTGCATGCAGCTGTGAAGGAGCTGGAATACAGGGGCTCTTCTGTGGCACTTCAAAGATCTGCAGTTTCACTTCCAGCCTTGCAAACTTTGTCTGCCCCGACTGCTGCTGCCTCTGCTCCAGAGTGGAGCAGGCAGAGCCCCCAGGGCACCCTCAGCTGGTTTGTGCTCAACAGGAAGCCCATAATTTTTCTTCCAAGGTACACAGCTGCCTTCCAATAAGTAAATAAAAAAAAAGAGCTATAAAAGGAGCAGAAGCTGGTGCCAGAAATGTCTGAATGATCAGGACAAGATCTGTATCTGCTGCACGAGCTTCAGAGCAGAGGTGGGCTGACCCATGTGTTTGTTTTGCCACCTTTGCTCACCCCACCATCACTGGCAAACACAAAGGATTCGAGGGCTGTGGGATGAAAGCCCTTTGGTAACAGAGGATGTTTTAAAGAAGGAAATCTTTGAAGTGTTTCCTTCCTTGGTTTTTGCCTAGGTTGCAATTCAGGGTAATTCTTCCTCTGCAAACTTGAGAGATTAGACGTCGCTGGGAAAAAGCTGATTGCTAAAACCACTCCCATAAATCCCGAAGCCACGAACTTGCCGCGACCTCAATACTCGGCCACATCTGTGCAGTGGGTGAGGGAGCTGTGGCGAGGAGGCCAGATGTGCTTCATCCAAGTACTCTGCAGGGCTTAGCAATGCCAGGCCAAGCCTTGTGTGGGGGGTTAACCATCTTTGGCACATGGGCTACACTGGACAGAAACCTGGCTTCTGGAGCTGCTGAGGCCACGCTGCTGTCCTCAGCCACAGTGCAATGAGGCACTGGCTCTCCTCAGATAAACACGCTGCCATTAACCATTAATCTTCTCAAAAGTTAGCTTGAACACCGGAGGGCAGATGTAGGACACTAAAGCGACAGTTTCATGTAGTAGTAAGAGGACTAGCCCATGCTTCAGCTTAATGCCAGAGCTCCTTTCTTCCAGTCCTGCTGCCCTCAGCTTTACCTGCAGCTGGGCAGAGCATGAGCTGCTGGGTGCAGGGATCTCGAGAACCACTGCTGCTGTACTAGACAAAGACCAGGGCTCACGAGCCCTCCTCTTCTTCACCTTCCTTCCCACATCCTTTCAAAAGACACTGACACTCCTCACCTAGACAGCACCTGTCCCTGCCACACTCTGATCTGCTCACCAGCCACACAGGAGTAGCTACTTGCTTGCACTGAAGAATTGGTAATTGTACAGTGTGTGTGAAGGGAGGCTTTTAATTCTCTTCACATACTTGCCAGCTAAGCTGAGTGTTCCCACTGCCCAGCAATACCAGTAAGTAACACAATGCCTCTGAACGTGAGCCCTGCCCAGCAGGCATCGTGCGCTGGGATATTTCTGGTAGGGCAGGATGGAAAACGGCATCTCGCTTTCTGGCAGCTGTGGCAGCCCTGTTAACACCTGTGTGGGCCGAGTTCCTTTTGCTGCTGGGATTTTGATTTAGTGGAATGGTAGCAAATCTACACCAGCAAACACTTATTTTGCATTTCACTTGTATTCAGCCTCGTTCTTTTTTAAGCAGCCTATTCAGAGGGAAGAACTTTTTACCAACTAAACTTTAGCAAGCTGGAGTGAGTTAACAGCTAGTTCCATCTGGTTAAGGAACAAGTGATGAAAGTAGCCACGAGGAAATCACCAGGTCTCAAAAACCACAAAAAAGGGATCAGTTAACAAAATTCAATGCTTTCCACATGACACTGCAGTAAATCCCCTTCCTCTGCTTTCACAAATCTGTAAATGGACTATACATTTGTGTTGAATGTAAAGAAGGTTATAAAAGAAAAGCTGTATCAGAGAGAAAAACCAGACAGCAAACCAACCACAATCAACTTTGTTGTCATTTTCAGGACACTTTTCAGAAGCACACAGCACTAACTCAGCAAAGCCACACCAGCAGTCGCTTACCGATCTCCTTGCACAGCAGTTGTGAGACTGCTCAACTGTTCAACTGCAAATGATTTTGTCAGACGTTCATTTTCTCAGTCAGTATCACAGCAGAACATTTCTCACGTTAAACACAAACAAGAGTGCTCACTAAAGCTCCTGTACACAGCAAGCTTGCTAAGCAGTGCAGGTAAAGGGGCACTTTCCTAAAGGGGCTGCTCTCTTTTGGGAGGAGAATTCCAAACGACCAAAACGTTCTGTTGCAGAGAATAGAAGACTCCAGACACACCAAGAACAGAGGTGACCTTGCCATGCAGTGCTTGATGCTCCAGCCTTAACCACAGATTGCAATGCAGTTTTCTCAGAGCCATTTATGTCTTGTTATTAAAGAAATAAAGTTTTAAAGTATTAAACAAGTATGATGTTGATATCTCTCTGGGGACTTGAACCATGACTACTCGAGCCTCTACCAAGGACTGAGTTATTTCAGTGAGGACAGCCAGGCTGTACAGCTCCTTGGTAAGAAGAGTCTCAATTCCCTCTCTTGATAGTCATGAAATCTCTGGCTTAGGAGGTTCTTACACCAAGAGGACGTGGTGGAGCTGGGTTATGGCTCAGAGCTGGTGATTTTTCTGGCTTGGTCCACTGTTAAGTTTCAGGCATCTCAGTGTATCTCCAGTATAAACTACATCACCTTTGCTATGGAAGCATGACTTTGGCCTCAAAATGCTTGAAGCTGCAATAAATATTTTAATCTAATTCGAAAAATAATGTTGTTTTTCAGGCATTTCCCCACAGAACCTAAAGTTCTTTCCTACTTCTTTGCTCTTTTTTCCTAGCCTTGCTATGAGGCCGGCCTCTGACACGGGAAACAACGCAACGGAGCTACTCAAAATGGCTTTTAAAAGTCTGATCACAGGAAACATTAGATAGAGGAAATGAAACCCTTTGAATCAGACGCCGTTAACTGATACCCATTCTGATGTTTTTAATAATGGCTACAATAAGAAAGATCAAACTTGCTCATTCCTAAATTATTTTAGCTTTTTACTTTTTCCACAGCTTTTCTGATTCTTATTAATCATTTTAAGTAGAAACACATCTCTGATAGCATAAGTAGCATGCAGGATTGAATTGTGCTTTATTCACATTTCTACTCTAAGAAATCACTGAGCACTGCATTGTTAATGCCAATGATAAAACCAGATGCTGGGCTACTCTAACGAACTTTGCCTGAGCCAGAAAGGCTTCTTTCACCTCAAAGCATGAATTAGGTTTCTAGTCAGAGTTCAGACTATAAAACTCTATAAAGACATCCTTCTTTCCCACATCTCAGACATTTCAATTTATGCATATTCAGTGGTTTGATTTATAAAGGGATTGCAGATAACTTAACTAAGATGTTCTCCACTTAACTGGGTTCCCAGAGGAACAAAATATTTGAGAAATAAGTAATATTCTTACTGATTCATTCGACAGAAAGAATTTAGTAGTTTTGAGTGCACTAAATGAAGCTTACAACTGGGGCAGCGAGAAGAGCTTCAAGAGCTGAGGCAAACCACTTCAGAAACTTGATTGAAAAAGTGATCAAGTCTACGAGTTCAGCCATTCACATCCTCTACTGACAGTGATTTGAGAGGACATGAGGAAAACAGTCCTGGCATGGTATGTAGACAAAAAGCTCAAAAAGATGCAGGAGATATAAGGCTTTACTAAGGAATTTCTGAAGAGGAAAGGACAGACAGGTGTATTTGACTTCTCTGCACTGGTTTCCAACACGGCACAAGAGCACATCATGATCTAGGGCAGTCAGCTCGCAAACCTTCACCAACTGCATCGAACTCCCAGTAGCCGCTGGTAGGAAGGGAAACTCATTCCAGGAAAACACACAAGGTCGTCGTATCAAAGCAATGTACTGCTGTCTGCCATGGCACATCAGAGCTTGGCCACCACACTCAGATGCCACTGAACAGGACAGCAGGAGCATTGTGAAGAAGGCCCTGGAGAAAGACAATTTTGTGGACTCTCAGAGCTCATTTTCTGCATGCAAGGCCACCAAGGGCAAGTGCGAAAGCATCGTGAATAGATGAAGCAGGGCAGCAGAGTGTTACTCAGGGCTGGAGAGATGCCACAGTAAGAATCTAGACCAAAGTGACAGCTGGGATAAGATTTCACTGTGTAGGTGCAGCAGAAGTTCTGCCTTTGAAAAGGGCTGCTCCCAAATCAACCTGCAAGGTTTGGGCACAGAAGGGCCGTGCAAACCGAAAGAAGTGTTTGGGTCGTGTACGACAGCCAAGTCACAGCCTGAGTGGAGGGCAGGAAGGCAATATTGTCTCTAATGACCTAGAAAGGAGGAGATCAATATGCTTGGTGTTAAGGAGTGAGTACTCCTTGGATAGATGAAGATCTTGCTGATAGCTACACAGACACCCCTGAAACACAGTTTGAAAAGAAGTCTGGAATAAGCAGGTAAACCTGTGATTCATCCATGCAGAGACAGGAAACTGGAGAAGATGTTGTGTATTAAAAAGATCCGGATCAAAAGAGCCTCCTGTTAACAGGAAAGCTGAAGGATGAATGAGAGGATTTCCATGAAGAAACAAGAGGCTGTGAGAAGAGACTGAAGCAGAAACCGTAAACAGATGTAAAATAATCACAAAGAGAAGCACAGCGACTGTCTCTAACAACTCAGAATTATTCTCAAAACCCTTGAATATTTGTCAAAATAGTGAACCTATGAAAAATCCTGGTACTGCTGTTTCCTTAAATGGATGAGAATCTGAAAGCATTTGTGAGATACAAACTCAGAGGCTACTGAATGTCCTTAAAGTTGGTATTTCAAAGTTTAACTCGTAGCATACGCGTAAGGAAACGATATGCTGCACTAACAGCATGTGATAAAATTGTGGGTTGAGCTCATCTTTCGAACATTTATTAACCACAGAAGGCCGTGGACCCACGCACAGGGATAAAAATTAATGAATAAAAGTCTTTGCTGAGTTCAAGATTTAATGTCTATTATTTCAACTTTAAAAAATGCAACGTCCACAACCGACAGAAAATATTACAAACACAGAGGGCGGAGCTGCTAGAGCAAAATCATTCATAAAATCACCAGGAAAATGGCAAGTGGCTTCAACATTAATTGTATTTCAAAAGGAGTTGTCATTTAAGGGAAGAAAACTGCAGAGTGAGTGGGCACTTCCCATAAAGAAGAATGGCAGTCTGCAATCCAGCCAGCAGAGGATAATTAACCAACTCTCTCATGAAATGGCTTGGTTTGCAATTTTTTATCTACAAAAAGAAGAAGAAGAGAAAAGAAGCCATTTTTCTGACCTCAGGAAACTACCAAAAGGGAACGGCAAAAACCACATCCTAGAGAGCTGCCAAATGAAAACATACATTCTTGTTCCATTTTTCTTGGGATTTGGACAATTTAGAAGAGGGATTTGGAAAGAGTTAGATGAGATCAGAGAAGCAGGCTAGGTGGCTCCAAGACCCATATGGGTAAGTTCCTCAGGTTGACTCGCTCAGCCCACAGCCCTTCAGGCGAAGCAGGACATATGCTCAGACTCTCTGGACAGAATCCCATATTCAGATCCATTGTCTAATTCTCACTAACATCTCAATTCCCTTTCCTTTCCAATTAATTTAGGGCATTCAGCAGGTAACGTGGGTTGCTCTACTGCAAACACATCATTGGAAACTTCAAAATCCTTCTCCAGTTCCAAGTAAATGTTTTCAAGGAAGAAAAACATTGATCAGAAGCGAATCATATCTGCTCCCTAATTTAAGTAACTTCTTAACTCCAAGGCACCTGAAAGGAAACTGTTTCATGCATGACCTTCAGCTGGGAAGGCTCTGTTATGCTTTAAAAGCCTGTAACTGTATTTGTGATGCCAGACTTGCAGCAGACATCTTTTCAGCCAGGGACCATCACTCAGTCTGCCTCGTGAATGGAAAGGAGCATCCAGCACTGAACAGAGCAGACAGACCTCTACATCACAGCATGTAAAACATTCTCTGCACAGAACTCTAGGTCCCTGAAAAGGTAGAAATAAAAAAGCAAAATATTTTTTTATATTCATGAGAATAATAAATAGGAATGTTCTGACCTGCTTTTCAAAGTTTGACAGTTATTCACAGCAATTCCTTTGAATACCTCCCAAAAGCCTCCTGAGCACCTCCAAACGAGATGCTCTATGGGAATTACTTGTCAGATACCCTTATGTTTATTTTTATTGGGCCCTTCCTGGCAGTAACAGACTGTGGGGCAGGGCATACCGAATGAACTCGATCACCACACCAAAGATCATACATCCTGGCAAACCTGTTTCAAGGGGATATGTTTCCTCACTGAACAAATTCAGATCAAGAGGAATAATTCAAGTCACTCTTACTACAACGTCTTCTTTGGGAAGCTGGTGCATGTAGCAGACCAGATTCTGCTTCTGCAGAACAAAGCCTGGGGAATACCCAAGTGAATGGATTCAGGCATCAGTCTTCAAGAAAATCTGCCCTAGGATGTACATTCTATTTAAAAGGTGGTTTTAATTTATAATCTGTGATTCCATGGGCATATCTACCAAGCTCTATTCTTCCTTGTGAAATTAATCATTCTATAACATCTCAGCAACTCAGACATGAACAGCTTTGGAACTGTCTTACCCTGCTCAGAAACGAACCAGATGCACCACCAGACAGCTTTGCTCGCTACGTATTGATGCATTTACCACACACACAACACGCAGAGGCACGCGGGGCTGGAGGAGCGCTCACCGTAAGTGAGGATATACAGTGGTTTTCCGTTGGTGTCCATAGTGGTTAGGCAAGGAGCTTTCGGCGAAATGGTCCCCCATCGCTGCAAGGCTGCTTCCAGGGAAGGCGGCCAGTTTGTAACCACACCTAATTGTTCCCCACGCATAGCCAACATCTGAGCTCCTTCTGGCTTTGGCTGGTTTGGATCTGGCTGTTGAACTTGTGATCATGAAAAGACACACACAGTTACCAGGAAAAGTCTATACCTTGCACACACCTGTGTAACCAAGAGAGTAAGTTACCTTTTCAAAATATCCTGAAAATAGTATCACGGCAGAAGGTACTGAGAAGCAACAGAGAAATTTAACTGAATAATTAGCATTTACCAGACATGAAGCAACTGAAACAGTTCAGGAATGCACATGCTCACCCTTACACCAGCTCTACAAACAAAGAACAAAACTGCTGAGGCAGCATGCACTTATTTATCTTCAAAGTAAGCAACCTTCCTCTATTCCTAAAGAGAGATGCAGAACACTCTCTTCTGGCAAAACTGCAGTCATGAGATGAGCTGTAGAACTACTTAAAAATGTTTATTTTAACAAATCATCAGTAACAGATCAATTTAAGTTAAGTTCTGTTGCAGTGCTTTCTTATAAACTACTATGAAGGCTACTAAAATCTCCACATTGTGACAAATCTTAACTCTCAAAGCACTGGCCTCCTTAAAACTAAATTGCATTTATTGACTTTATCCATGTTTCTACCCAAAGGATGTGTAAAACATGCTCCTTCACTGACAGGTTTTCTAATGCTCAAAAGCAATGGCTGTAACCCACAGCTGGATGTTCTCAAAGCAAAGCCTTGCTCCACTCCTTTCTGTTAATTTTTTGCAAGAAAAACCAAGAGCTGAGCAAAAAAGACAGATTTTTGACTCTACAGCTGTACCTCCCAGCTCCCTAGAAGCAGATTCCACCGAACACCAATGATTTACAGTACTTGCCAGCACCCTAGGGCTCACTTAGCTTTCTAGGCTGTCAATATGTGAGACAAACGTTTGACAGAGTTTTAACAAGAGATCCCCAAACCTTTTGAAAAACAGTCATTTTACCTTCTAACAATTCCTCAAAGTCATCTACAAAGAACTCTCGTAATGGTGGTCGTTTGGGCCGTTTTAGGGTATTGACCAGCTGCTGAATCTTTGCTGACACTCTGCTGCTCACCGGTACTCCTGCAGGACAGGGATCAATGGAGACATCAGTTGACTGCTGGGCTGAACACCACCAGATGTCAAGGGGGGTAAGAAAATTTGAGGACTGCAAGGCCACCTAGATAACTACAGATTCATGCCACACAGTGATTCAAGTATTTAGCATCAAGGCATTAAGATCATTTCAGCACAATGGAACAATGACACTTCGTTTAAATCAAAACATTAGAACAATGTCAGAATGAGTGTAAAATTAGAGGGGAAACTGCACACAGAGCGAAAAGACCCTTCCTACAGCCAACTACAGTAACAATAGAGAAAACCCCTGGGTGGCATTGGCAATGGCCAGTGAGAAGAGAAGCACTGGCTTTCCCCGTGATCAATGGTCATATTGCCTCATTAGACAGCAAGGAGTGTGAATCACAGGCTCTGTCCCATCATTTATTCTGGGTTGTGCTTCACACTGTAGTGGGCATCTGCTCAGTACCTTCCTTAAACATGGTTCACAGCTCTGTACTACTTCAGTTTGACGCTGTGTTCTCTGAACATCCCTACAGCAAATCCCAAAGGGAGTGTTGTTTGCCCACACAGGGCTCTGAAAAACAAACAAGAGCTTGGGGCAAGGGGCACTTTTATAATATAATCCCATTAATTACCTCCCCCTTCCTTTGCCCTAGTCAAGTGTAAAAAGCCCTCTGGAACGTTCCCATCATCTGTTCCTGAACTCACAGCTTTCTGTCACTGTACTGCAGAAACTTCACCTTCCTACCCTGCCATAAGTTTGGCTCCAAAACTTCTACCAAGTGGTTTTTAGCGTAGCCATGATACCCTTGGTCCATCAATTCCACACCTTGCTGAGATACTGTTTAATAAGTTTGAGAAAAGAGGAGCAGTAAATAGGAAAGGGTTTACAAATAACTGCTTTTCAAAGAAAAAAAATCCCCAAACCCCCAGCTCAGAAAAGAAAACTTCAACCATTTCCCTTTTCAAGGTGTAGCCATCCCAGCAAACCATTTTCCTTGCCATTTAAAAAACAAATTAGTGGCAACCAGGCAGCACAATAAAAGCAGATCTAAAGAGATTCGCTGCTTTCTTCTGCCAAAGATGTCTACACTCAGCCAGCTCGCTGATGAAGAAATATTTCTCTGTGTCGGCTTCACTTCCACCAGTTTACTTTAGGACTACAAAGATGCTGCAATTTGTAAGTGTTTAAAAGTGCTTTGGAAGCGCCCAGAAGAAACAAAGAGCAGATGCACACAGCAGCCACTGAAGAAGTCCCAGCCCTGGGGGCAAGGGCCGGTTTTGCCCTGTGACATACCATCGCCGGTCTCCATAAGCTCCGCGTTTCCGTACTTTGGTGCCACTCGTGCTGTTGATCCTTGTGGTCTTTCTACTTGTATTGAGTGTTCTGAGGTGTAAGTGGTAACATCCGGAGGGGCAGAATGATTTTCTGTGAAAAATAAGTTAAAAGGTTGAACCTCCAGTCTGGGAGGGCAGAAAATCAAGGGGGGAGAGAAGAGGATAGCGTTTGATTTATTTTTTCCCCAACTGAGCAGGCATGAAAGTTGCTGCCCAAACTGAACGCTTACAGCATGATCTAATAAATAAGGTTTCCACCGACTGTAGCAGGGGCTGCACATCTGAAATCAGACAAGCAATAGGTTAAAAAACCCCCAATACTAATTAGGTTGCTAACCACTGACATTTCATTTTACACTGAGATGAAGCTCCTGATCAGCCTCCAAAAGAAGAGACCCAGACAAACGCACTTGCGACAGATGACTGCAGTGGCTTTTCCAAAGCGTGCAGCACGGCAGCAATCAGCTGCAAGTGCCACTGCACATCCCCTTTGCAACCTCCTTATTTTGAATACGCCAGTTTTCATGACGAAAGGAATCTCTTCATCCACTAGAAGCAAAAATAGCAGGGTTGGAATCCAGGGAAAGAAAGAAAACGTGAAGAGAAATGAACTTTGCCTTCTGCACGGACACTTGCTCGTCTACTATTTTTAGACAGAGCTATTTCAATTCTTCCGCATAACAAAGACTCGCCTTGCAGAAGGCAAACACAGTTTGGTCTGACTCATGCCAGCGCTGCTAAACAATTCCACAGGGCTAATCTTTGTCTTCCACAGCCTGATAACTCAGCATGCTACCACAGTTTGTTTGCCCATGTTTTCAAGTCTGATTCTGTATAACCTACGCATTTGTACTATTTTTATGAGTGGTCTCATAGTTTTTTTCCAGGTTTTTATCAGCATTAGAGTAGATGGTGACAAATGCCAAGAGCAAATAACACCTTCTCTCTCAGTGGACATAAATGATCCCCAGTAGCCTCTGAGATACAGAAGGTGGCAGGTGTTCACGCTGCTGCTGCTGCTGCAATGAAGAGGTATGCCCTCCAGTTTGCAGTGGGTCTTTACAAATGCAAAATTCTACACCAACTCCACCTTGTTCCAGTACTGCTGTCACAGAATCAATGTTACAGGTTGGAAGGGACCCCAAAAGTTCATGTAAGTCCGACCCCCCCCACTGGAGTTAGCCTACACCACCTGGTGCACCCAGACTGTCTCCCATCCCAGTACAAACCAGGGCCGACCCTGCTTAGGGATCCAACAGTCCATCTCCATGTCTGTCCACCCACGTGCTGGGGGTTTTCCAGATGTGCTTTTTATTCAATCTGCCCTACAAGCATCCAGGTGTCATAACCCTACTGTGACACCAATTTCTGAAGGAAATTTCACCTCAAACATAATTCTGGCATTTTCATGCACCGTTACAATTCTTGTGCATTCTTTCCCAAACTCACGCACCGCCAACACCGAGGCACTAACAGTGCGATGGTTGTGGCTACACATGCAGGAAGGGGAGACAGTAGATGCTTACTTTGCATACTGCTCATTTGAAGGTAGCATTCGACAGACAATCAGAAGGAAAAATTAAGAGCTGATATGAATGTCTGTTAGATATTATTAAATGATTCATGAACATCATAAGGACTCAATCTTGTCAACTAAGCCACAGTACGTGGCTGAGGAAAACGAGATGGCTTTTATCGTGCAACTCAAAAATGTCTTGCATCCTACACATGCCCAGTTGAGCCTTTTGAGCTGATTATAGCTCAATTGTTTTAATTTTCCTGAAACAAACACCTTCAGTTGTGCCGTAAGAGGCCAGCTGAAGGGTAACAGCCTGGACAGCGAAGCTCAGGCTGGTAGCTGCTTGAATACTCTCTGCATTTGAGGTGTCTTGTCATTGTCAGCTGTGTTACGCTCAGCACAACTTTTGCCCTTTCTTGCTAAGTGGCAAGAGCTGTTTATAGATGGTGATCAAATTACCCAATAACTAAGGCAATTAAAAAATGCTGATGTTTATCTTTTTATCTTTTACATAGAATGCACTTTTGCTGTGCAAATCTGAGGAGATCATGACTAAGAAAATAATTGCATTTAGTGAGCTATTAGTAACACGACAAAGTCTTTTCAAAGCCAGCCATAATTGCTTACATCTCTCTAGTGAAGTATTTCAGACTTCACCAGGCAAATTCATTTGGAGTTAAAGTATCTCCTTTCAGGGCTTAGCACTGAGTTTAATTTTTCTTTAATGTGTGTGTGGGACAGAAAATACGTGATCTGAAGCAGCACAAAGCAGAGATGCTCTCCCTTCACATCTCTACATATGAAATCAAATACTTCTGTGCACTGCTTGTGCAGAATATGATGAGATCATATGAGGCAGAAGCTTCCTCCTCTTTTGTAAAAGGGTTTACAAGCAGCACATTGCCTAAAAGCAACTTTTTCCTGAGGTGGCCACCGCTGGCCTGTCAAAGAGTGAGGTTTTAGAACCCTGGTTGCCCACCTGTGGAGTAATATCCCAAGGGAAGTGGTCAGTTGAGACAGTTTTAAGAGCCAACTTGGCAGGCTGCTGGGACATCTAGATGATACTTGAGGTCACTTTGAACTTGGCATTCTATGACTCTATAAATTTGTGTGCCCAGGTGGCCAAGAAGGCTAATGGCATCCTGGCTTATATCAGAAATAGTGCTGAAATGACAGTGGTGAAGCTGTTACCTCAAATACTTGGATCAGTTTTGGGCCTCTCACTACAAGGACATTGAGGTGCTACAGGGTATTCAGAGAAGGGCAACTCAGCTCTTAGGTTTGGAGGGTCTAGAGAACAAGGCCTGTGAGGAGTGGCTGAGGAGACTGGGACTGTTTAGTTTGGAGAAATGGAGGCTTCTGGGGGGATCTTAGCAATCTCTACAAGTACCTGAAAGGACACTGCAGCAAGATGAGTGTCGTTCTCTTCTCACAAACAAGTGATAGGACAAGAGGAAACGGCCTTAAATTACAGCAGAGCAAGTTTAGATGAAATATTAGGAAACATCTCTTCACACAAAGGCTGCAAAGCACTGGAACAAGTTCCCCATGGGCATGCCATCCCCAGAGCTAGCTAAAAGATGCATAGAAGTGGTGCTGAGGGACAAGGTTTAGTGGTGACTCTGTTGACCTTGATGATCTTAAAGGTCTCTTCCAACCAAACCGGTTCTATCACTCTGTGATTAAGAACCTGTATTTAACAAACGAGGAACGTGAGGTTTGCCTTGCTGTGTTCTTTACAGTATCTGCGTAACAGATGTTTTATTGTGACAAAACCCACAGCTCTAGATCCTAAATCCTCAGTCAGTTCTCTTATCAGAGTCAGGCTTGAAGAAACAAAAGTCACACAGACCAGAATTTGGTCCAAATGACTTCTAAAGGAAAATATAATTGTTATGCCATGGGAAATGTACCCTGTTCTGCATGGAAGTGTCAGTTCAAGCTTTGACTATGGACACAACCTGTACAGAGCTGCTCGCTCTTACATCGGGTAACTTGAAGCTTTTTTTGAGTTTAGTTAAGAATAATGATCCTGACACATCTGTTGAGTAAAAGGTAGAAACTGTGACAGCTGCATGACTTCAAAGCACTGCCTCCATCAAACAGATCCATTTGCGTCACCCCCTCATCCCATCACCTCCAATATTCTTGCACTAGGAGATCATAGACAGAGCAGCTGGTTCCAGTTCAGGCTCTCTTCATTTCTCCCACTGCAGTAACAGAATTTACCCTATTTCATGAAAATCAGGAAGGACCAACAACGCAGCGCACATTCGCACAGGACAGAGTGTGTGCAGTGACAGAGCCTCCAGTCTGAGGAGAAGCGAAGAGGTGGAGGAGTACTTTGGGAGCTCACACAAGCACCATGTATTGGAAAAGCCTCCCAGAACTCACAAAGCATCCCAGCAACACTAAACATCAAAAGCATCTACATGATCAACATTTCGCTGTGAGATGTTTAACCCCTTATATAAACCTGTGATCATTTGTAAGTGCGGCGTGATTTCCATTCTGTGAGCTTTCTGAGCTGTGGATGCGCTCTCTCTCCTTGTTTTTTTACATATGTAGAGTTAAAAAAATACAATACAGAGAAATGAAAGGTGAAAGAGCTTAGAAATATACACAGTACTGGCCCAAAGATGGGTCAGAACATGGACATGTTTCAGTCTCTGGTTTGATCTCTGAGTTCAAGAATCACCCATCACAATGGTGATACGTGTGCCAAAGTAGAGATTAGTACAGACAAGTGAGTGTCTTAAAGTTGAGAATAAATATTTAAAGTATGTATATCCTAAACGAGAACTTTATCCACCCTAGAGCAGCACCTCCAGCCAAATTAAATGAGCATTTACACAGCAGCATATAAAAGCATACAACAGCTTATGGAAATTATCTAAATGATCCACAAAGCTGAACTCTGATTATATTATGGCCCATGCTTTTTATCAAATCTCTTCTCAGGGCTGCATTACAGCACTTGAACTGGAAAAATCTCCCTTTGATTCTGCAATGAACACTTAATGTCAAACACTGGCAGATATCACAGTGGAGGGCTTTTTTTGTGTGTGTTATCATTAAAGGTCTTTCATATTGGCCCTTAAATTTTTATTTAGCAACATCTTCTTTAGATCGAGTTCTCTCCTGTAGGCTGACCTGTCTGTGCAGAACAACTCCCTGGACCAAAGAAACGTCATGCCACGGGACTGTATGTTCTTCATGATCAAGAACAAATTGTTTACAGTAGCTGAGATGCTTCAGAGAACAGGATTACTCTTCTCTTTTGCTTTCTTCCCTACCAAAGAGGATTACTCATCTATGATCACTGGTACACTGGACAAGGGGCAATGGTTGTAAGCTGGAACATAGGAGGTTCCGCATCAACCTGAGAAGGAACTTCTTCACAGTGAGGGTGACGGAGCACTGGAACAGGCTGCCCAGGGGGGTTGTGGAGTCTCCTTCTCTGGAGATGTTCAAGACCCGACTGGACAGGTTCCTGTGTGACTTGGTTTAGGTGATCCTGCTGTTGCAGGCGGATTGGACTAGATGATCTTTCGAGGTCCCTTCCGATCCGTAATGATTCTATGATTCTATGATTCTATGATACACTGCCTCTGCAAGAGCAAGGCTATCTGTAGGAACACTTCATACTGACTGCCTCTTAGAGCACATTTACAAGCAAAATCCACCTCCTTAGACTGAAAAAAAAAAAACCCAGAAGAACTATTTAATTTCAAATTCTTATAGAAAGCAGCTCACGCATGAAATGCATCTTACAGTTATCATCTGTGCAGCCTGCAGTGATCTTAGCAACAAGAACCGACGGTAACCTTAAGATCACAGTCTCAATCTGTTAGCAAATACCACATGTTTTGTATCCAAATGACCTTTACATTACTACAGCACAACTGCTGTCCAACCACAGATGCAATTTAAGGTATCTCATTGTCAGAACAGATAAATTTAACTGCTTCCATCAAAGAGATCTTTCCAGTCAACAACAACGAAGCAAAACGATCCTGCCGTGGCAGGGGGATTGGACTAGATGATCTTCCAATCCCTAATGATTCTATGATAAAATAAAACAAGAGTTCCTTCTCTTGTGCAGAATTTTACCACCTTAATTTAGCTCTCTAAACACTACATTATTTACCAAAACAGTGACTGCAAAAGAAGACTTGCTGTGCCAGTTTTAAAATGACTGAAATGTCACGCCACAAGGAATCTCTATTTAAAGGTACATTAAGACTGTATGTGTGTCTTATGTGTGTGAGTAATGCAACCTTTCAGAGTTTGGACAAATTTAATTCTCTATGCTATAATTTCCTCCAGCATCTCTAGATGAAGTCAGAGAAAAGAATCAAACGCAATGATTAACGTGTTTAGGAGTGCATGCGTTTCTAAAACAAGGTTGTAAGCTATTAATTTAGCAGGGATTTAAGACTACAATAGAATTTTGTCCCCTGGTGGCAATTCAGCAATTTCGACCATGGTGAGAGGATTACTCATCTGAAAACACAGGCACTGCATCAAGTTGTATTGGAGATGCTTTCATGTGTCTCACACACCAGTTAACGAACAGCCACACACAACTGCACTTCCTATGTGCAGCAGAAGAGCAGCAAGGTTGCTCTATCTGTTCCAATACAGATTCCAACAGGTTTTCAGCAGGACAACTCAAAACATACAGCTCCCTGTGCCTCTTGTGATATACAGCAGTTACTGGAGAATGGAAGGAAAACAAGACCTGATTTCCATATGTCTAAGTGAGTAGCTGCTTCATTTTCATGAAGACTAATGGCAGTGGCACAATATTCAGAAATAATTAATGTCTTTGAAGCTTAGCCTCACGGAAAGAAAGCTTTGACTTCCTGGGATGTTTCCAAAGGATATAAACAAGCTACTACTAAGAGAGGTGGCTCTCTTCTCCAGAGGTAAATAGTAGACTTTTCCAAGAATAAATAGCTCTTTCCCACTAACAGCTGGATATCCCAGCCCAAGGATTTTAGATTCAATTAAGGGAAAAAAAATGTATTTAAGAGTTACTGTTAGCAAAAAAGAAATCACTCAGTCTTCTGAGAAGTCTACTGAGAATCTACTAATTCAGATGAGAAAATAACTCAAGAATCATCCTACAGAGATCTTTTTTAGTGACACGTAATGGAAATCAGGCAATTGCACACTTTAACACATTTGGGAACCATCAGCCAGACCCTGTTTGCTACAACATACTTATAAATTGCTTTTTTTCCACATGTAATGAGAACATAGGACTCTCTCTCCATATAATGTGTGTAAATAGGAAAAAAGAGCACACCAACAAAGCACAGGAAAGCTTTAGTAAGCCTTCATAGAGCAGCATCAGATGAATGTGAGAGTCACAATTCACGTCCTGCTGGACACACTTGGGATGTCTGGATACTAACCTATATGCGTTTGGGCCATAACGTCGGCTAATCTGTGCGCAGCACCGCTGCCTCCGCTCTGTGTCGAGGAGGAGGAGGTGGTTGATGTGGTAGAGCCATGGATCGCTTGGCTGATCCAGTGTTCCATGTTTATACTCCCCTGACTTGAGGTGGGAGTTCCCTGGGAGTCACCCTGTACAGAGCCTTCATCTTCTGAACCAGAAGAAGTATCTAGTAATCAAAAAAGGCACGTTAACTTGCAATGCTTTGGGGTGTTCTCAGCAAAAACGAGGCATGTCCATACTACAAATCTAAAGATAACTGCCATTAATTAAAACTAGGAAGGTGGGCAAACACATTAAAAAATTCTGTAATACCGTAGCCCTGAAAATAAGTCAATTGTTACCATGTGCTGCAGGAGCTCTCCTGACCTAATGCCAAGGCATGAAGGCTAAGCTACACAACATAAGCATGTATGTTGTGTAGATATTCACAACATAGAATCTGTTGTTTATATGTTCTCCCTTATAAAGTGGCTTGAGAATCTTCTGAAGACCCCAGCTATGTATTAACAGCACACCGTACCCCAAATACCTTCCCAGACTCTCTCCACAAAGTCTATGAAAAGCTTTTCCAGTTGCAGAAATTCCAGTGAGAAATGGAGTCCCAACTGGATTCAGTGAGTATGAGATTGCACGAGACGTGGGGGACTTTCACAGTCTAGCAGGTAGAAGATCAGATATATTTGAAAAGGAATGTCTGGATTAACTGTGAGACAACATCCCATTATAGTATTAAGGGAATAAAGCAGAAAACTTGAGCAGAACTTTTGAGCCACAGAAAAGTTAACAAGCTCAACATACTTAGGGCCTCATAACACCAAACAGACCAATGCAAACTGAGGTAAAACCAAGGGCAAAGCCATCACACCAGCTGCCCCAGTTGTCTTCACAAGCATCCAGCTCTCCTTCTCTTCAAATACATCTCAAGGCCTGACACTCGGTGCACTTTCCAGGACCATCTGTGCAGGCAGATTGTTATTTCATAGGAGCATAAAGAATCAATGTTAAAACTGTCACAAAGCACAGAGAAGCGCTCACCTGGAGGTGTGTAGGCATCCATTGATGTTTGGACCACCAACGAGCGTCGTTTCGAGGGCATGGGGACCGCCATCTTCCTTTCTTTATGCTTAGCAAGGGCTGCCTGAACTGCTTCCGTGTGGACATCTGGAAGGAAAGAGAGATTTGAAGGGAGTGTTGGGACAGACACGAGCTGTTTGCTTGTGCATTCAGCGCAGCCGTGCGCAGGTTCACTCCTGTGCCAGCCAGGCTGACAAGGCACATCGAATGATGAAAGGCCAGAAGTGCTCAGGATCTCAGAGGGACTGCTGAGTTCTCCTCACTAGAAAAAGCTGCTGGAGTGAAGACTGCCGTACGAACAAATAACCCCTCTGAGCTGCACAACACTCCCAGAGCAGCATTGGAGTATTTGAAGAGTAGGATCTCCACTTCTCCAGAGCAAACCTCTTTCAAACCAAGAGATGCTGCTTCAACAAGCATGACTGTCTCCAGTGAAAGCAGGGTGTGTTATCATGGACTGTGTCTGGAGCGAGTGAGGCTTCTGATCTACACGAGAGTCGCACAGACTAAGAGAACAGGAACATTTACTTGAGGGGCTAGAGGTATGTGAAATGTCGGCAGCAGGTCCCAACTCCCCAAATCCCTTCCTGGCCGCCTTCACGTGGCTTTATACACAGAAAAGGAAGTGTTATGTATGGTTGGCCTGAGGTGGAATGAAATGCAAAAGCACCCTGAGCACAGGACTGCTGATCTGCTGGCAGGTGTTACACACCCAGAGCTGACACCAGCTCACTCCAAAGTATCCAACAGATCACTTCTCCACACATTCCCAGTGAAGAGCTTCTCTACCTTTCACGTGTGTATAGAGCTGTCTGTCTCCTCAGGCCTGAAGATCATTTACCAAGTCTCAAAGAAACTAGTGACAAGTTTTCATTACTTTGCTCTGTGCAAATCTTTTGATTACTACCATAACTAGACACTGAAATGAGGTCTGGCTTTATAATCTTACACTACTTGTCCTCACGTTCCTACGGGTTTGCGACAAGACGTACATGAGGAGACTGCACATGGCAGCCGGCAAAAGCCACCCGTGGTTAAAGAAGTTGCCAGATGCTGACCATTTATCACACACTCAGAAGCACATCAGACGTTGCCTTTCAACCAACTTCACTCAGCTACAGAAAATGCAGCAAGTTGTACTAGTCAGTTGTTCCTGTTTGTGAAGCAGCAGCACAGTGAAGCATGTTTGATCCAGAGTGACTCCACTTCCGTGGCTGCTGAAGACCACCCTCGCACCCTGGTTTGGCAGCGCTCTGCCTGTTTCCTACTCCGGTGTTGGTGTGCTGACAGCTCCGAACAGCACTGGAACAGGCTGCCCAGGGAGGTTGTGGAGTCTCCTTCACTGGAGATGTTTATGGCCCACCTGCATGTGTTCCTGTGTGACTTGGTCTAGGTGATGCTGCTGTCGCAGGGGGATTGGACTAGATGATCTTTCAAGGTCCCTTCCAATCCCTAATGATTCTATGATTCTATGAACAGGCAACGCTCCCTAAGAAAAGCAACAGGAAAGAGGAGACTATAGATTTACTTCTTGAAAGAGTTGCTGGTTGGATCGTATTAGTACAAGTAACTTGCTCTAAGGAACAACTGGGAGGGATGGCTAGAAGCCTTAGGTGACACACAGCTGATAAGCCACTAAGTCTCATTTATACAACTGTGTGCCCTACCTTCTGCCTGGGTTTAAGCACCTCTTAGAGGAGCGATTGCAGGGAAGAGCAAGTCTAAGAAAAAACACTATCAGCTGCTTCTGTGAACTGCTTCTTGCTTTTGTTTTAAACCATGAAGAGGAGGAGCACATCAGCAAAAGGAAAGCATGAAAAGCAAAAAGCAAAGCTGGAAAAGCATACCCAAAAAGATAGAAGAGCCAAGTGGCCGATGGACCAAAATGGAAGAAGACTGCAATGCTAACATCAAACTGGAAAACAGTTCCTCCTGTGAAGTCATTACTTTTAAAGTAGAAAGTTTAAGGTCTTTCTTGGAATTAAAAGCTGGTGAAAAGTTTATGTGAAAACTAGCAGGCTAAGCCAACAAACAACGTAAGTCTTTACCCAGCAGCCTGTCTCCAAGATAAATTCCTACCCGCTCACTTCAGACCAACACCAGTATCGCACAGGACTGAACAGGCACGCTAACAGTTTGTGTTTCCTACCCAACAAACAGGGACCATTCTTGGCTTCCCATCAAAGGACAGCAATTACATATTAAGCAGCCAAAAAATCAGCCTTCTCTCTCAAAAACACCCCGACCAAAATCTACAGCAGTTTTGGGAAGAAAACAAACTCTGCTGATCAAGGCATGACGAATTATTTGCGTATTATGGTATTTAGGACCTACTTTACTGTATCAGGTGGGAAATGAGGTATAACTCAAATTCTTCAGAGGGGTTTTAAAGGAGGACATTTACAGAAGTTCCTTACTGAAATGCTTAGCAGCAGCTGGACACTGAATCATAACTTGTGAACTATTTCATTTCTTTTTGTGATGAAAGAAGGTAAACTCATCGACTTAATTAAAAAACACTCTGCGGGGTTTGGATTTTCAAATGAATCCATGGGAGTCCAGGAATTGAATTGTTTTCTTAATAAAGTACGTAGCTGATATGTTTATTTGTAATAGGTTACTGTGGAATAAACCAAACTATAGATTACAAAGAAAAAAATCCCAACCAAACCTCAAAGCCCCACAGGAAAGTAGAAACAATGGAAAGGATAAGAAACTCTGAATAAACAAGAGAGAAACTCACTGGGAAGAAGGAACACACACACACCTGCTGCCAGCCCAGCCTGCAAGGTCAGTTATTCTGAAGGCATTACTCAGATTATGGAGACTACCAAAAAAGCCCAGGACACATGTCTAGAACAGGCTGAGGACAGACAATTCAGAGATAGTCCAGGGACTACCAGCAAGAGCTTAAAGGCTTTTAGGGGAAAGGAGAAAAAGGCAGCAGAAACAGCCAATCTTTTCCCATTCTCTCCCTGGAATAAAACTCTTTGGTTTTTGCTCTGTGAGTTTAACATGCCTCGGAGGCTCCCTTTACTCAGCACTAGCTGCATTTGCTCCACAGGCATGTCAAACACTCCACATACTGTAGGCAAAGAGATACCTCCTCACAGATCAGGGATCTGGGTGACAGTTCTGCACGGATCACGAGCCTTCCGCGCTCCTTCCGTGGCAAGCACTAAACACTTCCACATTATAAAACCATTCCTCGTACCCTTTGCAGCAACTGGCTCAGCCCAAAAAAGAAACACATCTCCTTTTGTACTTCAATCAGGTCCTGCAGTTGTGTCAAACAGCTCTCTTGCATCTAATTCATCACACGGCTCAGTTTCCTTTTAAGCAAGAAATCGGACTTGCTGCAGGGCTGCGCACTGCAGAATCCAGAGAGCAGGAGTCTGTCCTTACCGGCGTTTCAGAAAAACACGTATGACTTCTGTTGTTTTCGCTTGAGTTTTCAGTTTCCCAGTAATTACAAAGCCTTGATATCCAATCACCAGCTGTTAAGAACCATAAATATGGATAAACAAGCTGTTGTCTAATTTTTGCTGTACAGATGCAGAATTATCTGAGTTCCTATCATCTTCTGCAGCCTGGTTTCCCAGTTTTGGTGCTTCCATCCTCCTTCCAAGGGACTTAATCCTGAAAGAATAAAACTGCTGGGAGACATACCCAGATGTGAACCGAATTCAGCCCTTTCATCTGTTTGTTCCTTCTGCCTCTTGTCATTCCTCCACCCTAAGCTATTCTGAGAGTTCTTGTTTGTTTGTTTGTTTGTTGTTTGGGGTTTTTTATTAGTTTAGCCTCTGGAAACAATCCTTCTTCCTATGCTTTAGTAGTCAGATCCTGGTAACAGGATGATACTGGCTGCAAGGACTCTGAAAAGGTTTAGCATCTTTGCTTTTTGTGGGGTAGTCCACAAACACGACTGGCTCACTTGCAGAATGGCAGATTATTAAGATCAAGAAGGTTGACACGCTGCACTAATGAGTTTAGAATGCCAAATGATTTCTAATAAGAGGTTATTTATGTACATGCAATACATATTTATGTCTTATTTACATTGCAGCAGAGATCAGCCTTGAACTCAGTCATTTAACAAATAAATAAAACAGCAAATGAGTTTCTGTCTCAGGAAAGCCAGTATCTGGGGTGCAAACCAAAGGCAGCTGGAAGCAAAGGCGGAGGGAGGCAGAGGGCACCAGGAGCAAGGGCCGTTATTGCTCCATTAACACAGCGCAAAGGAAGCATCTTAGTAAGTTCTGAGTTATTACAGGGAGGCAACTGATACTATGGGGAAACAGCCTCCCCAAGCCCATCAGTATTGTCAGAGGTGAATTTGGGCTGAAAATTCTACCTCAGGCAATGCTAAGTATAGTAACAGTGTGAACTGTAATTACACAGAAGAAAGTTTGGCAATTGCTGCTTTACAGGAAACTAGTGGTTGAAAGCATGAAAGTCTCTTACGAGTTTAATCAGACCTTTGTTGTAGCTACCATGGAAACACAGGGTACACTGAGAATTCATTTCCTAATATACGTGGCCTGTAAATACTCTGAGTAGAGATAATTTGGTAGCTACATCTACAAGAAATGCAATCAGGACGCACCAAATACGGTGAGACACGGTAAACGCGGTATCATCAGAAGAGACTACACTCAGGCTTTGTCTTTTGATTGTCCTGGGCTGACAGCACGGACTTATTTTCAGGCAGGTACTGGGCTAGTGGTTTATAAAAATTGTTGTGTTCATCCAACACAGATCAGTCCTTGGAAAATCATCTCACGCCTGGGAACGCACCAGCAAATGTGTCCATACGGTAATGGATCTTCGTGGAGGGCGATGCTGTAATGAAGCAGTCCTCCAATTCTTTCTCCATCTCTCTGGGTGTTTAGATAGGAGAGCACACAGCCTGGGCTGAGTGACACCTCATTTCTCTCCAGCTGCACGTAGGTGTGCTATTAATTCTGAAATATGGCACTCACAGCAAACTCAGTGAATACCCCACTGAATGCAAGAACATCTGCTCTGAGACGACGCTCATTTATACGAGGGCTGTGGAGATTGCTAACAGAAATCACTGCTGCTTACATTTCAGAAAACTACTTGAGTGCGGAAGTTTCAGTCTTTGGGGTGTTTAAATAGTACAACTGGGCCTCTGGTTTTACTGGGAACTGGGGACACACGGATACTGAAGGGGAAGGTTTGCTGAATGAATTCAAGGCCAAGTTTTATTCACCTGCATGATTTTGACAGTAAAACTCACTGTTTCAGAAAATACCTGCAATCCCACTGAAAAGGGCCGGACTTTTCTCCGATGCTGCAGCAAACAAAATCCACTGATGCAGAGAACACTACTCCACATGCTCTGCAAAGAGCTGTGCTGAACCCAGTCACTGCTGAGCACCTCCTGGACATCTTTTGCCCACTCCTGGTGCACACATGAGGAAGCTAAAGCGTGTGTTCTCATGTGCTCAGAAAGCTTCACTCTGAGGAAGGAAAGCATGGCTGTTGGGTAGCGCTGGTGACAAACCACAGCGCTGGGTGGAAGGAAGGCACAACACCACAGCAGATGACTGCCTGGTGACTTTCATGACTCGACTGCTAGTTTTGCTCCACAGTATAGCTTTTGCTTCTTTACTTTGGCTTCTTCAATACTTCCTACATTGGAACTGTTGATTTTAAAACATTTTTCTTTAAACTCAGAAATTTAAACCGATCTTAACTTATAAGTGAAATAAAAAGCATGTAGGCCTACCACTAATAACCTCCATCCCTTCGCTCATATATTATCTCATTTGCAATGCAATCTGGAAATCAGCTTCACACAGTGACTTCATCTCAGGCCCCCTTATTATCCGAGCTAAAGTAAATCAACTTTCTACTTGCTTCTCTCTGGAGAGCTCAAGTAATTTTCCTTAAGAGTTCTGCAATTATCCTCACAAACTTTTCTGCTGAGTGAAAAGCAAGAATATGGTCATTCAAATTACATCTTTGCAAAAGTTCTTCTTCAGCCTCTATTGTCCTGCTTGAGTTGTAGCTTGAAATTAAGTTTGTAAGTTCAATCAGATAGAAGATTCACTGATTTCTGAATAGGTGTGTCTGCAGACACATTAATTAATTCTGATTAGCTCCCCCAGTAACCCTCACTCACCCGAATGTTTAACAAATCATTTGTTTTACGTCAAGCCACCATAACACACATACGTGGTCCCACCTGGATACAGAGCACATCCACCACACTTTCCTTTCTCTATATTTCTAGGAGAAATGCTAAACTATACAGGTTTGATAACAATAATCCCTCCATCTTCCCATTCCATCCCTTCCTTTACCACACACTACGTTTCTTTTACACTCTTTGTGTAACTCTTTTTTGTCAATTCTAGCAAGAGGGCAGAGCAAGATCCTGAATGTCCTTTCAAAAATGCAAATACAAGATACCCATGTATTTTTAAATCATCATGAGGTAAGGTAAACTGAAAAATGCAAAGTGTCAGCAATATTTTTGTGGTTCATGCACACATCTACCTCATGGTAACTGAGAACAGACCCATAAGAAGGGACTTACCAAAGCTTCTGGAGCAGAGCATCCCAACTAAGCCATGGTCTGGTGCCAGCTTCTCTAGGATTTGGGTCTACAGGGAAATTCGTTCATTTCTCGTTTCAAATGCCCCTCAAACCTAGCCTGGGACAATTTGTTTTGACATTTAATGAATTCAAGCTCAGTATAAGCTGTTCAGTCTTTTCCCTGTTGAGCCACACTGTGGGAAAGGTAGCTCAGGAATCTGAACCAGGAGAGTTGGTACTTTGGATGTGTTTGTTTTGGCTGTATTTCCAAAAACCTGATATATTAAGATGTCTTTTAAAAGAAGTGCTCAGTGCACTTGGAAAATGAGCTGTTCTCTGCAGTGATGGGATCTCTGGGGCAGGGGCTGGCAGCCCTCCAAGAATGGTGTACCAAACTGATCTTTTCTTTCTCATCCTCGCAAGTTAAACGTACGGGAAAAGAAACAGCAAGACTGCGTAGGAGAAGACAGGTCCTTCCCACTGAGACTCTGGGTACCACAGCCACCTCACCAGCAGTAACCTTCCTCCCTGCTAGCAGCTGAGAGATGCTGATTGTGCATATGGTATTTCCCAAAACACTCCATTTCTCAGCGCCCAGCTCTATGCTCCTCCACTGCTGTGCCTTTCAAATCTGGCCATATTATAGTTCATGGAGCACATGTGCTCTTATTGCTGGTCTTTCCTCTAGGACACTGTGAAGCCCTAGACAGAGAAGCAGTGCAAACTACATCCCACGTCTGGAAAACTCAGGTTTAGAGCTCAGTGGTCTCATTTTTTTAAGCATTACACTTGATCCAGTCGGTGCGGAACACTGGTCTCCAAGGCCTCTCAGAGACTTCACGATAAACAAGGGACTTAATAAACTCAGCCCAAGCCATCTGTCTATCCTCATCTCATCAGCAGAAAACCTTTCCTACAACAGAAAAACCTGTAGCCAAGTGCTGCTCTCTCATTCCTAACACATGCACGTGCATTCAAACATCTCACGCCGCATTCCGTATCATTTATAGTGACTTTGTTTGGTTTTTACTTTTCTTTGCAAATTTATGTGATTCCTTTTGGGTTTTTTGTTTGAACTGACAGGCATGGAAACACTAAAAGGTCCTGGCACATGAGAAGGTGGAGAACTGAAGCTTTTTGTGCCAGCATGATCTAAAGGCAACCAAGGGGTGTCCTTTTGGAAAAATGAAGTTGGTAAGGATCCTACGTTTCATTTCTCCCTGCGTTGGATGCCCAGCTGAGGGATGATCACACACTTGTTCTCTGGAGAGGAGTTCAAACAGGTGCTGAAGGGTTCTGAAGCAGAGTCTCTCTCTGAAGCCATGACTGGCCGAGAAAGACAGAACTGGGAGAGATTTATTATAAAGACAAAACCGGATTCGGATAGAAGTGGATCTACCCACGGGGTATTTGGCTAGGAACTGCCACAAGAGCAGAGGCTGCTGTACTGCGCTGCAGCCTTTATGTGGCAGTAGAGCCAAGCTCTGCTGCAGGCCACCAGAACAGAGAGCCACAGGCAAGGGGCCAAACTCTAGTAGCAGTACTACTTCAGAGCTACACCGTGGAGAGGTGACAGATGCCTATTTTAAGCACTAAATCAGTAGCACCATCCTTGCAAAAGGAAGACACACTATATGATGGTATTTTAAATAATGGTGGCAGCAGCTTCAGGTCCTTCTAAGAGTGATTCAAGTGTCCAAAGTGGCAGAATATAGCCAATGCTAACCAGGAAGCAAACAGGTTCCCAATGATTGTATGGAAGATGTGCATTGTCAGCCTCCTCCAACAATCTCTGTATCTGACTGAGCTCACTTAAACAGCATGATAGCACCGTGAAAGCTAAGCCATTCACAGGTTACCTACTCGTTTACTCCACTGTGTAATTCCTATCTCCTTACCTCAAGACATCACATTAAGTCCATGGCTTTGCAATCCTCAAAAGTACCTGAGCAAACTGGTCTCTGAACTGCAGTAAGAAAAGACGTGTACATCCAGCGCAGCTACACCGACATGCCCACGATTAACCTCGTTCCGCAGTCACTCACTTGAGCCAGATCAAACCAGATGCTTACACCTCTGCTGCATGCAGAAGTGATGAGCCTAACAGTCTTCTTTTGACTGAGTTTTCTTGCCTGAAAAGCCACTGGCCAGGAAAGTCTCTTGGCAAAAGTTACTCATCTGGCCTGCGTTTGTCTTTGGTGTCACCTTGAGCCCCCAGATAGTGTTATAGTAGAGGCACTGGGTGAGGAATGGCAGCTGCTAAGAGGAAAACACTGCTGTGACTTACACTGGGCAAACCTTTCCGAACACTCAGAGTGAATATGAGAGAATTTTTACAGTCAGTAGTAAACAAATTAAAAAATTCTGAATTCATATCAGGTAAACTAGCTGTCATGTGTGTATGAAGTAAACGACACAGCTTCACCTTGCACTGACTCAGTTACTACACTTACTGATTTACCTATTCCTTCAGATGTCTGGAAAATTATCAAAATAGCTGACATTTAGAAACACAATGATTTCAGGATCCCTTTCTGTATAAAAAGAAGCACCCAGGAAATGGTCAACCTTTTTGGTTTTAAAGAATTAGACTAAATTCCTAATGTAGGTTGAATTCTAAGATCAAATTAACTTTAATCACAAAATGTACCAGGAACATCCAGGAAAAACTGGTTTCCATAAACTCAGAGTCAATTTTATTTAGCATCTAAGAGTGACAGAAACCAGGTTTTCAATATTATACTGCTGAAAAACTCTGTTACAACATTAATGATATAATAATAATAAAAAAGACTGAAGTGAGAAAATAGGTAGGGATTTAAAATGTCACAGTTTGACATTTTCCATAATAAAAGAGCACAAGTTGAAGGTGATATTAGTGGCAGCAATGATTTTGAGTTTCCAAAGAGAGTTCATTAAGCCATCTTTGCTGACGACTAAATTTATATAAAAGCAAAGGCATGGAAGGAGAGCTGGATGACTTTCAGGATGTTAGACTTCCAATTAGGAAAACCTTACCAAGAGAAGACAGAGAAGGACTTTGATCAGAGTTGAAACAGGGGATTTATTTGCGGATGTTAATTGAAATAAATTGTGCAAAACAACTAAGGAAGGGAAATGTTTTCCTAGAAGTAAACTACTTATTGGTTCAAGATTCCACATTCATTTGGTTTTGGGCCTTTTCCAAGAAGATGTGCCAAATATAATAACAAGCACTGAAACTGGGTAACAGCTAGGATCTAATAATCACTACATGATCAGAGTAGAGATGCTGAAATATTAAGAACAGCAAAACAACAGTGGAAACAAACCTAAAGTACATCTGAAGACACAATAGTGAGAAACAAATCTAACTTGCACTTCTGTAACTTGCAGTAACAGACAGTATGGGACGTGAGACATCTGATCTCACAGGGGCAGCGTACAGAAGGGTAGAACATGATTCAGCACAGGAGCATCACACTGCAGACTAGAAAAGCTCTGCTGAAAGTAAAGAAGGTGATCTGATAACTTTTCACCATTTAAATGGATGTTTACTCTCACCTTCACTGACAATTTCTACATGCAGCTTTCTCTTGAGTAAGCAAGGATGCAGTAGCTGTTGAAGCCAACTTGCTGGAGAGCTTGGCTGCCTTGCTGAGGAGTTGTGCTATATACAGTAACCAAGGTAGGAATGCAAAGCCCTGCCACAAGCCCCTAAAATCTGAAAGCTTGACAGTATTTTAACACCAAGGGCATTTCCAGAGCAGCAAGAGAGATCTGAATTTATAGCACAGACCTAAGATGAGACTCCTGCACTAATAACAAGCAATCCTTTACACTTAGTTCCTTACTTTGCCTCTCAGCAACACAGTCTGTATTTTTATTATTTACATATGTCATTGCAACACTTTTGCCCCATTCCTAAGGCTGCTGCTCAGTGAACAAACACCTTCCTTCGAAGGCAGCAGGCAGAGCCTGAAAGCAAGAGGCAGCAACACCAACCCAGAGCTCTCCTGGTGTGCCAGGAAAGACAGGCAGGGAAGATGTACATGACATCTCCTTTGATCCATCCCCAAATGGACTCAATATTTTAATTTACAAACGCAAGCACATCTCAAACAGGTGACCTTCACTGCACAGTCCAACTCTCATTTTTTAACAGAACTGGTCTGCAGAGTCAGATCTCAGAGATTTGAGGACTATGGGTAACAGGCCCATAAACTAGACAATTTCAGGGATAGTACTTTTAACTGCTTCAAAACACTGGACAGATATCAGACTAGTTTCAGGATAATGTGGGAGAAACTTCTAGGCGCTTATATATCAAGGAATTATCATGCAGATCCCACAACCATTATTCAACAAAAACCTGGCAGCACGTACAGTGTGAACCCAAGGTTTCTGAGGGGAGAAGGGAGTTTTTCAAATTTATCAGGATGTTCTGGACAAACATGAACTTTCTCTGCCATTTATCATCTGGCTTTCCTTTAGATGGGACTGGCAAGCTCTTTTGGAATGAATCAGAGATATGTTATAAAAGGCTTAATTAGGAGTTCTGTGTAACTTTCCAGTTGTGTCAGCACAAGGAGTTCGACTGTGTCCAGCAAAATGCATCTCTCAGACACAGAACTTTGACAGCTGGCTCCTCAGTGCCCTCCACAACCATGAGCCCCAATCCTTACTGATTCTATGAGTCCTTGGCTCCTGACTGCCAGCTCGTGAGGGTCAATCTGCCACAGTGGCTGATGGGTGTTGCTGTCTATAGCCCCCTTATACTGCAGTGCAAAAGGGACAGCAGCAGACAAACCAGCTCGTGAGCTCTGGCTCTCACCTGAGAAGGGAGCTTATACTGCAGCAGTGCTGAGCACACGCACCCTCTGAACAGCTAAGGTGCAGCACATGCAGGCTACACCTTCGAAACGAAGAGTAAGAAAGCCTCAGAGCTCATTTTTATCTTCAGTCATAAACCAATCACTTTGTGTTATATCTGGAGCAGCCCTGTGAAGACAGAGGGGTCTCATTCTTTTGGAATGATTTACCCTTTTTCTCATCTCTGAAATTAATGTTATCTTCCTTTATTTAGGGTTTCTATTTAGAGCACAGTAATGTTGCAAACTTGCTATACTTCACTTAGGTATTTTCTTATGGCACTCAGTGAACTAGAATCAGTAAAATAAAATCCATCTGCACGACAGATCCATAGGCTAGTGGAGGTCAGATCCCCCTGAGCCTTCTCATCTCCAGGCTACACAACCCCAATTCTTGCAGCCTCTCGTCACATATCAGAGAGACTCCTTAATCACCCTTGTGGTCTCTTGTTGGACTCATTCCAGTACGAAGATCTCTCTCGTACTGGAGAGCCCAGCACTTCAGATGTGCCTCACCAGTGCTGAGCAGGGAGGAAGGATCACCTCCCTTGATATGCTGGCAGTGTTCCTCCTAGTGCAGCCCAGCAGGCCGTCGGCCTTCTTTGCCATAAGAGCACCTTGCTAGCTCATTATTATCTTGACTACCAGGACTTAGCTGCCAAGCTGCTTTCCAGGTGGCGGGCCCCCAGCCTGTCTGAATGCATTGGATTACTCCTCCCCAGCACAGGACTTCACAGTTCCTTTTGTCAAATGTCTCTAGACTCCCATTTGCCCACTCCTCCAACCTGTCCAGATTCCTCTGAATGGCATTAGACCCACCTGGTGTATCAATTACTGGTCCCAGTTTGGTATCACCTGAAAATGTGTGAAGGGTGCACTCTGTCTCACTGGAAACATCATTAATCACACTGGGGCCACTGTTTACCCCTAGATTACACCACTAGAGAGTGTTGCCCAGCTGAACTTTGTGTGGCTGACTGCAAGTTTCTGAGCTCAACAATTAACACCAAGTTTCAGTCCATCTCGCTGCTCACTGTCCACTTATCCGTTCCGTATTTATCTGGTTTGACAATGAGGATCTTATGAGAGACACTCTCAAAAGCCTTACTGAAGTCTAAGCACACAAGATCCACTGCCCTTCCTCAGCCTCCAAGACAGTTACCTCATTGTAGAAGGCTATTAGGTTGATCAAGCACAGATCAACCAACGTAGTAAGAGGACTTCATAAATCCATGCTGACTACATGGAATCACTTCCTTGTTCTTTATACATTTAAATAAAGTTTCCAGGATTATTTGCTCTACCATCTTGTCAGAGACTGAGATGAGGCTGACTGGCCTGTAGTTTCTCAGATCCTACTTGCCATTCTTGCACACAGGCATGAATCTTGCTTTGTTCCAGTCCTCAGGAACATCCTCTGATTGCCCAAACCTTTCAAAGAATTGACAGTGGCCTCACAGTGACAGTGGCCAATGATGCACTGCTTCATGTCCCATGGACTTCTAATGTTCAGTCTGTTCAAGTATTACCTGCCCTCACCCTCCTTCAAGTAAGCTTGCATTGCTCAAGACTATCCCATTGGTCTCAGGGACCTTGGATTCTCGAACACAAATCTCACCAGTAAACACTGAGGTAAGACATCTTGGCCTTTCTATGCCTTTTGTCAGCTGAACCCCCACCCCATTCAGCAGTGGGTCCACATTTCTGCTTGTCTTCCATTCACTGTTGATTTGCCTGTAAAAGCCATTTTTGTTGCCCTTCAACATTGCTAGATTTAATTCTAGATGTCCTCTGGCTTTGTAACACCATCCCGGAATGTCTGGTTGGCATCTCTGTATCTGTACAACAAGTATTTCCCATGTAGAGCTATTCCAGGAGTTTACATCAGAAATAATTTTTAAAAAGAAAAAAACCCCAGAACCAGCCACTTCACATTTTAATTCCAATTATCGCTTTTCGCTCACACTTACCCGATCTATAGCGTTCATCCCGTGACCCTGAGGACCTGCGACGGTGATATCGAGAGGAAGAGGACGGCGTAACAGGAGTTCGACGTTCTTGTGGTAATGCCTGGTCCACCCCTGTATTAATGAAAAAACCCAAAACCAACAGTTTATTTTGACTCAATTACAGAAGCTTAACAGCAAGGAGGAATTCAGCCTACACTGGAAGTAGAAAAAAGTAACTCTGAGTAGCTAAACCATGTCAGCTGGTTACACAACATCTGCCTCTGGTCAGCTTATCACAGAACTGTTTAGGTTGGATTAGACCTTAAAGACCATTGAGTCAAACCATTATGTGATCCTGCTTTAGCAAAGGGTTGGACTGGATGATGTCTAGAGGTTCCATCCAACCCTTACAAGTCTGTGATTATTCTAATTCTACCAAGTCCACTGCTAACCCATGTCCTTAAGCACCAAATCTATATGACATTTAAATACATCCAGAGATGATCATTCAGCCACCTCTGTGGGCAGCCTGTTCCAATGCCTGGTGACCCTTTCATTAAATGTCTCAACTAAATTTCCCCTGGTACAATTTGAGGGCATTTCCTCTTGTCCTATCACTTGTTACTTTGGAGGAGACACAAACATCCACGTCTCTACAAGCCCCTTTCAGGTAGGTGTAAACAACACTAAGGTCTCCTCTCAACCTCCTTTTGTTCAGAATAAACAGCCCCAGCTCCCTCAGCCACTCCTCATGAAGTTTGTTCTCCAGAACCTTCACCAACCTTGTTGCCCTTCTTTGGACCTGCTCTAGGACCTTTCTTGTAATGAGGTGCCCAAAACTGAACCCAGTACTCAAACTGTCAACTCACCAGTGCTCAGTGCAGGGGAACAATCTCTTCCCTACTCCTGCTGGCCACACTATTTTTGACATCAGCCAGGATGCTATTGGCCTTCTTGGTCACCTGAGCACACTGCTGGCTCATATTTAGCTAATTGTCAATCACAGTATTATCACAGTATCACAGTATCACAGTATTATCAAGGTTGGAAGAGACCTCATAGATCATCAAGTCCAACCTGTCACCACAGAGCTCAAGGCTAATCAGCACCCCCAGATCTCTTTCTAATGTGATTATTGTCCTGATTCTCTTTGTTCCAGCATCACAAATTGCACTGAAGGAGCACAAAGACAATAAGCTTGGTGATGAGGTTTTTCCTCCAGCAGGTGACCTTTCATGAAGTAGCATTCAGGAAATGCTTTAATGTGCTAATAAAGGTGGACACCCCCACAATGGACCTTAAAGCTTTCCTGAAAATTGGTCAAAAACAGTTCCTAAGAAGACTTAGCCAGCATATATTACCTAAAACCTCACATAGCTGGATGACAGCAGCTGGTGACAGCAGCAGACTGACCTATGGAAACTAGATACACCGTGTGAAGGAAACTATATTCATATCTACGGGTATTTTTGGCTACCAAGGGCCAGAAAGTAACTATAATTGTGCCAAACCAGGCTGAAAATACTCATCTGTTCCAGCAAAACAACAAAAATAACTCAACCTTATAATAAATAAACCTGCAGCATCTCAGTATGTCAGGTCTAAACATCCACTACTGAAGATTCAAACCTTCTACACATCCCTTTCTCACCATGAATTTGCTTTCAGTGACAGTGGTGGTGTAACAGCAGCACGAAAGTAAAGTCTTCTAGGAACTAATGAGCCTTGATGACTTGCAGAGAAGAGTGAAGTCCTTAAGCAGCAAAATGCAAGCGATAGGACAAGAAAGCAAACCTGCAGCTGTAACAGCAGCATGATGTGTTACCCTGTTCTCTTCCAGGGGAGAACCCGAGCAGACAAGCCCAGTGAGCGATGCATTCACCTCAGAGCAGATAAAGAACAGAGCCTGATGCACTAAGATGCACAGGGACAAAAAATGGGAGTAGCGAGAGAAATGAATTATTTCCCTTTAGTTTTTGCCTTTAAAAAGCAGTTACAAGTAAAACCAGCCCTTTAAATTTAATGGTAGGAAAAGCGTGTTAAAATTAATTAAATTATTAATGATTGACTTAGAACTAGAAATTCAGGAAAACAGTGCTTAGAAACATGTTAATATTTTTCAGTTCAAACAATGTAAACCTCTCCACTCCTGCTTCTGAACTATTCAATGCCTCATTATTGGAGAGAGCGAAGGGTTGTGGAAGCAAGAAGTTTTACGCTGAGTGGAGACCCACGGCAAGTTGTTTGTTGACTTCGGTGAGCCTCAGTTATGTTTCAGTCAATGGTTTAGGAAGGATCTTTTTTGAAAGCTGGCACTGTACACTTATTTCTTTGTGAAAACAAACTGAACTCAAAATACAGATGCTCTCTGAAATCTCTGGGATATCAGCAATGCCAAGTCTGCTTTCATTTTGCGGAGAAGTGGCTGAAAACATACTTGGGAGTAAAATCTCACAGGCACATGAAAGACAGAATGAATCCATACATTTTCTTCTACTCTGACTGTGATTAATAATTCATACTCATAAATCAAATAAGATGTCTTCATTTAACTGCTCTGTCTCCACACTGCAGCACTGCATAATTTTGATTGCCCTCAAGCCTTCATATTCATTAAGGCAAGTGAAACCTAACTTCTGAATCACTGAAATAATCAGAAGAAATATGCTCTGCTCATTTGTATATTTACACCCTAAGTACCAGCAATACGAGGTAAACAGTACAATTACCTTTAATAAAAATTTTTCAGAGATTTGTTTTTCAGTCTGTATGAGACACTAGACACAGTCATGTTAGTCCTTTCCCGCATTGCAAACACTGAGATGCTTCCAGGAAACCCTTTAAAAAAACACCTAAATCACTGCTGTGTGACAAGAGGTTTTGTGAAGAAAGCTGCGCCACAGTTTCCCATGACAGACTGCTTGTGCAGGGCAACCCCAAGTGGAGAAGAGCAAACGAAAATAGTTGAGGTGTTGCTACTGCAGTACATCATGATTACACAGAAAGGGGGACTAAACGCATCCTTCCACCAACAAAAACACATGCAATAGGCTTCAGAAACAGAGAGGTCATGAAATCATGAGGAAATGCACCAGCGACCAAGAGGAGCACCGCTGCTGTATGAGGGAGGCTTTTCAGGTAGTCCTGCCAGCTACTGGACAAAGACTCAAGCACATGGTTTCCTTTTCCAGGCCACATGGCTATGGGACACTTCAGTCTTGTCTGCACCTGTGGGCAGTGCACAGATCCCTTTCAAGATGTAAAACAAGACAGCATGTGTAAGGCAACCTCAAATTGCAGAAGATGCTCAACTGGCCAGGCAGCACTGCTGCCCAAGGCACCCTCAACACTGCAAAGGACTCTTCCCTCCTCTGGGTCACTACAGAGATGATACTGCAACTCGTTCTAACTGCAGGTACGGAAGCCTTTTGTCTTACCTTAAGCAATACTTTATCTCCCTCCTACTTTGTTCGTGTGTGTGGAGTCTTTTAAGTCTTTTCTGATATGATGGCTAACGGAATTTCTTCATACAGTTAGGAAAGAGCCATGCCCAACATCCCACAGTAGTAGTCATTTAAGGCCACTATTGGTCATTTAAGGCCATAGCAAATGACAGGAGAACATCAAAACATTTACTGCTTTTATGAGGCTTTGCTTCTGTCTTTCCCTTAAACATAAGAACACGACGACCTAACCACGTGTGGAGCAGGACAAGTGAACTCAGCTTGCTGATAGCACCAATTTACATGAGGAAGGTAATTCTGCACTAAAATATGGAGAAGCTCTCCATCAGACATTTGTGAGGGAAACCTCTCTGCATACAAGATTCCTTTTTCATGTGAGAAAACAAAAAATCATCGGACCCACTATGGAGAACCAGTAACAATCACGATGAGGGTCCCTCGCTGTAGGAACAAGCTGGCATGGCTTGGACTCACACCTTTGCCTCACATGCACCTGCTGCCTTGCCCAGCACCAACAATGGTGTGAGACCTGTCTTGTGACAGCCTACATGCTGCCAATCCCAAGCGATGGGTTGGAGTAAAAGCCATACAGAAAGATGAAGACCATGAAAACATACAAATGCTGCCACAAACAGTGAAGCATTAACAGCAAAATTATTCACCCCCATGAAGGCTCTAGCAATATAGTGCAACAACAAGCTGCTTTTGTTTTTTCACTTCTGCTTCTGAACATAACTAAACTCCCCCAAACAGAGAGCTTTCACAGCCAGCATGGAGTCCCCCAGGTAAGTGCTAATGCTTGCTCAAGTGCAGCTTTACCCAGATGCATTTGTGAACCAGCAGATGCAGTGGCACAATGGGCTTTGAGGATTTGTCCTTGCATTTACAGAGGCACCAGCAACGAATGGCTTGTGTAAAGGCTTGTGTAAAAGGACCGTGTCACGCCCTGCGTGCAGGCACGATCACAAGCACTGTCGAATGGCATCACTCTGAGTAACTCCACAGGCTACCCCAATCTTGCAGCTAAAGCAGGACTTCAAAAGGGAAGCATAATTAGGACTAACGACTGACTTGTTACCAAGTCATGAAGAACTTTAGCAAAATATAAGTGCCTGGATCACAGTTTCTATGTAAGAGGCTGGGAAACAAGAGCTTTATGCTCATCACATTACACTGGAGCATCATCAGGTGCACTGGAGCAAACCGCTGCTTTCTTAACACAGGCATCAGTTCATTCATCCAATGTTGCTGAAGCAGGGTTCAGCTTGCAGACTAAGATGCCTGTGTCTACAAGAAGCACCAACTATGAAAAACACAGACCAGAGCCAGGATTCAGGAATCTAAACAGGTGTCCAGATATTGTAGATACCTGGCTTGACCAGAAAGCCAGTCCTGTTTTAAATGTGCCTGGACACCTGTCTTCATGCAACTCCATGAGGCCAGTGAAGCCTTGGGAGATGTGCAGGTAGTCGGTGGAGGTATCTACTTTGAAATAAGCTGAAATGCTCTCTGGGTTTCATCAACTGAATTAACTCTGTCTCTTCACATAAGAATGGAGGCTTCAGGTTCACAAAGAGACAACTTAACACAGATATATCAATCTACAAATCCTAAGCTGCAAGCTGGATCCTGCCTTGACACTAGCTGGCTAAAAATGTTAAGAGCCTCAGTAAGGCTACTTAAGCAGTACCACAGCAAGGTGGAGAATTTTATTTTGAAGTGCGTGGAAGACACAAAACTATCAGCTGGAAGCAGGTTTCACCTTCACCTCTTTGTTCCTTCCCCTTTGTTGTTTCTTTCTGTAGCTATATTGAAGTGCTAGGTGCTGCAGATGTGTCAACAGCAATGACTGTTGGTCCCATGGCTTCAGAGTTCTGGCTGAAGGTTATTCAAGGGCAACATCTAGAAAAGGGTGACCTATCCACACAGCAAACACATTCACTGAGGTGCTGGTCAGCTTACACCGCTGACAAATTTGGGCAGGACTGTGAATCCCAGCAGTGCACGACTTTGACAGCAGCACCCAACTCTTCACATGCCTCTGCTGGGTCTACCTCCTCTGCTCTGGCATAGGCAAGCTTTGGCCCAAAGCCCTCTGGCATGTTTCCTTTCTGCCCTCCCCTGTTCACCTCTGACTGAGACACTTTTTATCACCTGTTTGTCAGATTTTTAGACCAAAAATGGACCTATGTCCAAAATCTGGACCACGTTTCCTCCTATGCTCTTATGTTTCACAGATGATCTACAAACCATCAACAGATATTTAACTTCAAATTCCTTGAAAACCACCCCAACTCTGATGGGAGTTAGGAACACCCTCCCCAAATCACATCATACTGCATGCTGAAACCACTACCCGCATTACCAACGCATTTCACCGGGTACTTATTTCTTCCTTTACACCCAGTTTTTGGCCTTACTATTACATCTGTGTGACAACTTTGAAGGCAGGTGCTTTGTGCTCTGTGCTTGAACAAGGGTTAGTACTACGAGGTCTTACTGCAGGACGGGAAGCAGAGGTGCCACTATGAAGCAAAGACTGTATAAAACACTAACTGGGCTCTCAGTCAGTAACCATCACGCTTTAAGTGATGGATGGCATCAAGAGGCAGTTCTCAGGCGCCTTCAGAACATTCCCTCTTAACCAAACTAGGTTCTGCAAGGCATCCAATTCAAACCCAAAGTCTTTTTTTAAAAAGCAGGAGTTAACTAAGCATTCATCTATGTGTCACAGTCTCTCATCTGTGACACATCTGGCACACTGTTCCAGAAATGTGTCCATGAGCCGTGCAATGCGTTTGCGTTTCAGTGAGATCCACGTTCTCAGCTCGCACACCGCTTTGAAACGCGTCATGGTTATCCTTTGGTACGGCCTTTAAGAATGAGGAAGGCAGATGTGATAGGAGCACTCGTTATTAACAAAGTGAATACTCGAGGTGGGTTTTTTCCTGATCCAAATAATGTCTGTGGAAGAGAAGATGAAATTGTAATTGCCAAGTTTACTTTGAGTGCCCGAAGGGCTAGCAGCAGGAGCTGCAGGCAAATGTATGCACGAATACACACAGAAAAGTATGTAAATGCATGCACACATTACTGATAAATACATGTGTTATGCTAATAACAGAGGCTACAGGAATCAGTCACAGCAATTCCACAGAAAATTGTTTCTTCTGAAGGTAAAGGGATCTTCTGTGCTAATGTATTACCCTCTCTGCACTGCATAGCTTGAAATCTCCTTGTGCTGGTGCTGTTGGGGCTCCAGCAGCGGGAGATGCACTGATCTGTCTCTAGGTTTGTGAAGGAGCAGCAGGTGCCCTTTAAACACAGCATCTCACAGGTTTATTAGCCATAATAAATAAAGCACTGGTGACTGGTCTACATGGCTCATGCTACAAATAGAGCCACGCTGGTGGTACCAATGATGGGAAATTACAGAAAGCAATCTAGTGTAGACACAGCACTTGATTAAGAGAAAATGAACCACCCATGTCTAAGCTGTTAGGAGCAAAGCTTAATTGATAACAACATTGTCTCTGTTCTGTGAATAAATAATCAAATTTCCTGGCAAAAGACTGGAAGCAAATTGGTGAAAAACACAGCTTATGGGGGAAGCAGGTAATTCAGTTATTTTTCTTCTAGGGAGGGTTTCTCCTAATAGCACACATGTAGCTGTCCTCACGTTATCTTGCCCAGAACTGACTGATCTAATCAAGATAATCTTCAGTAAGCTATTCTGAGATAAATTTCAGCAAATGGTTATTCTTTCAGCTGCTGGCTGTCACAGCTCCTCTACAGAGGCAGTGAGACACAGGTCACAGCACAAGAGACTGCAATGTATGTGCATCTAGACACAAGGGTTCAGATTTACTACTGGTTTTAGATGTGTCTGACATACAAGCACGCTAAGAAAAGAAAAACTACTCTGCACACAGAGTATCTCCAGCTACAAACTGACATCCTGAGAAAGTGTTCTGAGGAAACAAAGCTGTGCTCTTGTTTTCTTAAGTTAAAGCAGGTGGGGATTTAATGGGAAATAAAAAGGGGGCTCCCCTTATCCCTTCTCCCATTAACACTGTCAAACACAGCATATCCGTTCCACATTTCTGGACGTTTGACAGCCCAGCTGGAACGCTACCCACGTCCTTTGTACGTGTGCATTCTGTGCAGCACCTGGATGTGCCAGACCTATTGCGCACACACCGTGCAGTCCAAGTGCAGATGTGCAGTGGATCCAGCACGTTGCCCGTGTGTCAGACTCACTGCACGTTTGCTGTACGGCTTCTGTGACAACGTGCTCTGTGGGGCTGCCTAAGAGTGAACTCCCGCGTCATCTGGGTGAGTATGAGCCACATGGTTGCACAGCTCCACCTTCCATTGACCCCACTCCTGAAAAGTGGCAGCTCTTCTTTCCTAAAGCAACAGCATCCCAATGAGCCCAACAAAACCACAGCAGATGTATGCCTGTCTCTGTGGGTACCTAGATAATTCTTCTACTGCCTGCATTTAGCACTTCTGTGATTTTACATCATTAATTCTGTTACAACTGAAACAGCAATTTAATTTGCAATTCATTTTGCAAGTTGCAAAAATCTTGGGCATTGGAAATTAATCATGTTAGACCGAGAGAACGCAACTTAGAAGAGCAGCCCCACATCAGAGGAGAAATACAACAGCATAGTCAGAATCCAGCACAGGTCTCCTCCACAGTATTACAGCAAATTGGGTTGAAAATGAATGGGGAAGGGTTTCTCAAAGAGCTCTTTGAGGACTGCAAATCTCATTTTCCCTCTAGCAACCTCTCAGAAGTATGTGTTGGACTGTGGCAGCATGGACAAGCACACAGGCAAGAGTGTGATGTCGCTCCATGTGGCCTTATAGTTGGGGCAAGAGGAAAACCTGGTATCTTGAGGAGCCATGAATCCTCAGCTACAAACCCAGGCAGTAGAAGCAAGCTGCCTGCCACAAGCAGCCCTAGAAGGCAAGATAGGCATCTACCATGTAGGCATGACTGGGAGCATGCTTTGCTGGTCCAGTCTGCAGCCATGCAGAATGTTCTACCAGCCTGATGCATCTACCTAAAAGTCAGTCTGCTTCTGAATGGTTTGGATGTGAATGGAGCTCAGGCAGGGATATCTACTTGAAAACAGCACAGAATTAGCGGTGCTCAGATCCATACAGCTTCCTCCAGATTCTGGTGGGCACAGACCTGTCCAGAGCTCTGTAAAAAACCAGTGCCAAAAAGCACATTGGAAACACACACCTTCCTGTGTTTCATCAGCTTATTGTATGAAACCTCCTCCAAAGTATCCACGACATGGAAGCTTGAGAGGTGTTAACATGTTCAGTTTCTAAACAGGGAGGACTATTACTTCTGTCTTCCCATCACTTCCCTCTTAGGCAGACAGCAGTCAGTAATGGCCTTCCAAATGTTGTCCTTTGGTTGTCCTGCCCCGTGACGGGCAGCATATTGATTAGGTGTCCACCAGAGGCTTCTAGAGGAGGCACTGTTACAGACACATATGGACTGGAAAAGATACATTCATTGTGCTCACCAAAACGAAAATAAAAGAGAGGCCGGTTTCCTGCTGTGCTGGCTGCTCTCTCTCTAGCGGCCGCTTCCCGGATGTCACAGACACCAATGTTGGCAGTGCGGAGCATTCTTCTGGCAGCTCCTTCACTGTGTTGCAGTCTACACCGTACCGCGGCAGCTCCATTCGCTGCTGTAACAAGTCGAAAAAAACTAATTAATTCACGTTTAGTTTTTTTACATTTGTTACAGCAACGAATGGAGCTGCTGCCCCCATGCAGTAGAGCACACACGCACACGCACGCACAGACACCATGGGACACTCACGGAGCCAAGGAGGGTCAATGTTCCACTCTGCCAACATGGGCGTTACTGATGTTAGCAAAGGTGCAGCGAGAGGACCGAACGTCCCAACAGAAGGGAACGGAGCCTGGATTTCCCTTAGTTTGGTGAACGCAGGCACAGGCTGTAGTTCCCACCCTTCCCTAGAGCCTGCCATCCCAGCCAAAGAGCCATGTTCATTTTCACAAGGTTTTAAAGTATCTCTAAAACGTCTGTTCCCTTTTAACAGCAAGATCCAAGGCCACCAAAACTTACAAATTCTTGCAATTCCCATAAAACCAGATTACAACAAAGAAATAAATTATTAACTGGTCATATATGTGATGCTGTTCAGATATTAATAGAAGCTTTCAAAAGACATCCCTTTTGATACCCTTATGCTCTTCAAAAGGATTCATCTTCCCCTTCCTAGTGAGCAGGGACCTCAAGCCATTCAAATGAGTGAAGTCTCAGAAGGGAATATCAAAACGCTCTGTTTAGAGTTTTCTCCAGAAGGTAACACAACAAAACATACAAAAATACAAAGACAGCAGAAGACCCAAGCACAAATAATACAGTTTCTGGAGGAAAACATTTTAAACGAAGTAGAAGCAGTGTCTTCCACTCTAATAAAATAATTACTTTAGCCAGCAGCTAAATGACTGAGGTTGATGAATAAGAAAACAGTGGACAATATTTTAACACTTTTCATCCTATTATCCTCTTCCTCCACTCATCCATACCCTACATGCCCAGCGCTGCAGGGTTTTCCGGGAAGTGGTAGAGCAGAGAACATTCACTCTGTTTTTTGCCACCTTTAAACCTGCACAAAATCAACTACACCCTCAATCATGACCTCTTCAAATTACTGCCTGGACACCTCTGCAGGACTGACTTACAGAGAAGAAGTTTAACATCAGAGACCTTGAAAGGCAAACCTCAGAGGGTTCTGCTCCTCCTCCCTTTCATCCTTACACAGGTGGTGAATCCCCAGCAGTTACAGCCAAGGATACAGTTTGACCAGAAGACTACCAGCTTTCTGGAGAAAAAGCTGTTACTTGCTTAAGTGAAGGGGAAAAAAATGCTGCATAAACAACACTAAGTGCATAACAAACACTGGTACCAACCCACACGGCTCTGCTGAGCTCTATCGTGGGTAAGTCTCTCTGCACGTCAGTAAACCTAAGCAAGTCTCACGAGAACTCATGGTAAAGACAACTGGACGTCTGACAACCTAGTCAGACCAATAAATACCCAGAAATTTAACAACTGTGCCTCTGCATTTGTGATTCTGTTGATTTGATTTGTTTCTTTCTGTAGTGGCTCCCAATGGTTAGGAAATGATACAGACATCCTCACATAAGGCTGTTTCACTTCGGAATCCCTGACCTTTTTTGTGGAGTTCTCACTGGTGGAGCAGACCTAGTGAAAACCAAAGACACAAAATACTGCTCTGCTATGGAGCTAGCTAATGGATAGAGACGTGATGAAGAGAGAACAAGAAGGGCTTCCACGTGTGAGCAGCTCAAGTAGAAAACCATCAGTTGCACCATAAAGGCAGAAGAAAAAGTTCTCAGCCTGCAACAAGAGGACAGCCAACCTCCATGAGGGCTGTACCTAGAGGAGCAGGTGGAGCACACTGCTGTGAGAACAACACAAAACAGACATCTACAACTATGTGTTCAACTTCCCAACTCAGTGCTTCAGAAGAGGGAAAGAACTCTGGCAAGCTCTTGTATGTATTTAGGAAATAATTTCAGTGATGCAATACATTATTAAATTTAATGTAAAGATATTTTTACACCTTTGGGGCAAGTACACATGACCCAGCCCTCAACACTGACAGCAGGCATCTAGAAAGGATGCGTTGCCCATGTGCTCTAGGACAAGCTGAGCTCTATAGATGTTGACAGTCTTCAAAAGAGAAATTCAGATAAGACACCCAGAAATGAAGGAAGGTACAATCTGCAGGGCTCTCGTCCACTCAGCTCTTCAGAAAGCTTTACCTGACTGAGATCTCAGTGAGTTAGGCCATCACATGTTCCTCTGTAAGTCTGCATTACTTACTATAAATAAAGCCTCGCTAATGAGTCTAGGCTGATTTTATTTTCCAGACATGACTACCAAACCCACAGCAACATGTATAAAAAAATGTACACACACATCAAAGCAGACATATATGTATATCAATATACATTAAATGGATGGAACAGGCTTTTTCTGCATAACAATAGCTTTGTTTCTGCCACTGTCTTTCTGGGAGGATGCAGATTTCTACTGTGGCAACTATCAGTACACTTGACATCTTCATATATTGCAAGCACAGGCACACGTACCAGGAGGCTGTGGCAAGTAGGCCCCAATTAATTTTGATCTCTTCTTTTCATATCCCTTCTGCGTGATGTCACCTGCCAAGTAAAGAAAAGGACAATCAATAAGACACGGATACAGGCAGCATCTAACTGCTTAATGGCAGCACCACCAGCTTAGCCACCACCGCACTGTTTGCCTATCTTGACACTTACAATGAACAACTGAAACGCGCGGTACGATCACTCCACCCAGAAATACATCTCGTTTACGCCAAAGCTGTTCTGATGAGTAAGTGCTCTGACTTCATTTATTCCAGCCCCAGAGTTGAGCAGCACAGTTGTAAAAACCATTCTGACATGCTGTCACACAAGCTTTCAGAATCGACAATGACCTTCATTGGGTTAACAGACAATGGGTTATGGAACGTGTGGGCCTGTGGTGGCTGGCAAAACACATCACTGATTAGCATTTTCGATCATTAACAGGATTTTTCTAATCAAGCATGTAAGGCACAAAAGGCTCCTAACTGATGCTGTGTCATTTCTGCAATATAAACATTTTAGCCAATTTCTAAGTGCTACTGAGAGGCACAAAACCAAACCAAAACAAGTCTGCCACAGATCCAAGAGAAAACCAGTAGCACAAAGAGTCCTTATCTGACTTTCTAATGAAATGTCAAAAAATTTCCAGAGACAAATGTTTGAATTTCTTAAATTCCATTAATATGGTCCTTCACTGTGTCTGCAGTTTCCTCAGGTAACTCTTATTGTAAGGATAAAAATATCATGCAGTTAAACTTCAACACTGGACTTGTGCTTCTGAAAGGACTGAGAGCTTAGAAGGTCACAAACCACCAGAAGAAGTGGACCTGTGGGAGCAAAGTCCAGCTAACACAGCAGCCTGTGTCTGTTCATGCTCTTCCATCACTGTGTCCAACCTTCACCTAGGAGACTGTTTGCCATGAGAACTACATACTCATTTCAAGACCAGCCTCTCTGGTACACGGATGCTCAGTTAGCACCAATATGCAGAGAGTGATTCCTGTGGGTTGGTCTGAAATCAGTAACTACATGAAAACATTGTCAAATGTTGTTCCTCGATGAAAGATCTTTTCTTGGGGATGGTTCCAACAAGCACTACAGAAGTAATATTCTCCAAGCCTCTCTGCCAGTGTCCTGAGCCAACCTCTCACTCCTGGTTAAAAAACAGTGCTTAAAATAACACCTATCCTCTTCACTGCCCTATCTCAAACTACTCCAGAAAAGAAGTCAAATAAAATATCTGTGTTTTTAAATAAGCAAAGTGAGAGCGAACCACTTCAAATGATAACTGGCCCATATTTATCCTGGGAAGAAGTGGCAGACTTGGCAAGAGGACCTAGGCCTTTAAAGTTCAAAACCACTGACTCTTCAAACACATTTCTTCCAATTTTGAGTACTTCTGGCACGTGCTCAAATCAGGGAAAGAAGCTCCTTCTCCACTGCTCTCTCCATTGGAACCATTAGCTTATCACAAAGCAGACAGTAACTATAGCTACCACTTCATTAACAGATTTTATTGAAAAAATGTGTTTATTTCTATTTGAAAATGATAAAATGTTATTTTTTTCTTTCAAAGTTTTGCCACCACCCCGGGCAGCCAGTTCCAGTGTTTGATAACTCTTTCACTAAAGAAATCCTTCCTTACATCCAGCCTAAACGTTCTGTCAATAAGATGTTTTAATTCAAATCGGCTTCCAAACTCACTCTTTTGAAGTTCACCACGTAAAGGAATTATTCTGAGAAGTCACAATTGTGACTCCTTCCCCAGACACTGTCTCCACCCAAAAAGTCAAAGTGATTTTTTTGAGAAAATTTAACATGAAAACATTTCAAACAGCAAAGTCATTCAGGACTAACACTAATCTTTCTATAACCACGTCCATCATTGTCCTGGTAAAGAAACCCAAAAAGCAAAACGTAAACACACAAGAATTTTCAATGTACTGTCCAACCTAAAAGACTCTATGATTCTGTTACCATGCTGAGGTGGAAGGAAGTCCCCTGTATCTGAGTGTCAGGGACAGTACATAACTTTTATCACAATTAATGGTATTTGTATTAATATGCATTTTTTTAATTACTTCAGAATAGGAACAGTAACTGAAGTAACATTAAAATACTGTTAAAATATATTCAACACTGAAGGTTCAAATCGGTATTGCAAAGCTATGTTGAACTCACTGTGTAAGCTCATCGTCAAAACACAGCTCACCACACACTGAGTTTAGGCTCTGTTCTCATCATCAGTTGCTGTGACCAACAGTTCACTCAGTTTTATAAACACAATATTAAGACCTCTAGTGTAAGTTCATTCATTTGCAAATTAATGCAGTAAGTTTGCAAGTATCATAAGAGCAAAGCTCTAAGTCATGCTCTTCCACAGTACAACACTGAGTTTAGACTTGGCTTTTAGAGAATATTAACAGGAATATATAAACTAGACCTCCTTGCCATGAGAACACAGGACTTATGAATGAACTCTTCTTATCTGAAAAAGCCAGCAGCGTCACCGCACTTTCCTGCGTTCAGTGTCCAGCTCCTCTACAATGTCTCTTGAGCAGACAATACGTTTTGGTTTCTGTATTTACTGCACAAACTCTGCAAAGCCTCTGCACACTCAGACATCCTCACTGCACCCCTCTCTAGCTTTCTTCTCACTACACTTTTCCCTGCTTCCATGCGGCGTTCCTGAGCCGTGTAGTAATGCCGCACAGACCAGCTCTGGGAGAGCAGCTGCTACAAGCAGAGAACGAGACCGCAGTGGGTTCAAGGTCATGGATGGAGCAATGGTGAGGAAACTCCAGCACTAAGGACGTGCAGAAGCAGAAAAGCACATGGCAATAGGGAGCTTTGGGAATGGGTCTCCCTAGAACATGACACCACTGCACAACATCAGGCGGCTTCATTTAGCAGCAACCTGAAGCCCTCTGATCTGCCTTCCTGTCTCCTTCCTCGGCTCTTGTCCCATCCCCAACCCCAGTTCTGCTCCCAAGCACTGTGCTCTGCTTCACGAGTTCTCACATTCATAGCACAGCTGGTCCCCAGACACCACTCATCCAGGCTCCCCTCTTCTCAGGCTGCCTACACCTCACTGCACCCAAGGATTTCAGCTTCGTCCTCTGCATCTCAGCATTCTCCAGGTTTTTCTCTCCTGGACGCATCGCTCTTTTCCTCCTCACCTCCACTGGTGATCTGGCAGGTTTTCACCATCAGAGGGCCACAGCTGTGTACCCTGGAGGATCAGCAGGAGAAAGCAAAGCACAAGCCCTCGAGATCTGAACTCTCCAACAGTGAGAAAATTCTAGCCTCGTTTCCCCCTCATCTATATTTAAAATTGACCATCAGGAACTGCTGAACAACAGCCACGCAGTACCATGGTCCTCTCCTCACAGCGAGTTAGTTTCTTAGTTCTAGCCTTCCAGAGTCTCTTCAGGCACAAGAAGGGAATTGCCACTTTTGCAAGGAAAGGGACAGCATGAGTGAAAGACCCTCCAAACCTTCAAGGAAGAAGGTTGCCGGGTCCAGGGTGACCTCCATAATCATCTTCCCATCTCTTTTCCTTGTGATCTGTTCCTTTCTCTGCAAGTTCCTCAGTTGCAGGTGGCGATGCCCTGCTCCATCAGTGCTCAAGGACCACAACTAGTTTGCAGCTATATTTAGCAAAGCTGCGCTGTAGCGAGAACTCACTGGACTATGCTCACCACAACTGCTACTGCCTACTGTATTGTCTTCTTGAAAATTTACTGTTTCATTCTCTCTCCTTCAACAGTGTTGGGTTTCTGCCTCTTTACAAAAATGATGGAAGTGATGAGGCAAAGCTGGGGGAGACGGGTCAGAGCAAGGAAACCACAGCACACATACTCATCACAAGCATAACCTCCCCTTTGGAATAGTCCACGCTGTACAAGAGATATTCAGGAGTAAGAAATGACTGTAAACGCTGACGTTGTTTCCATTATCCCATGCCCTTTCCTGGTCACACCATGAGTCAAGCTCAATCCATTCATTTGTCATGTCCTAGACTGATCACAGAATTACGCTTTAAATGAAAACAATGAAAAGGCACATTTCAGACAATCAGCAAAATAGTGATTTTTAAAATTTTGCTGGTGGGAGGGTCATTAAATGTGTAAATTCTCCCACGTGAAAAATACCTGCACACTACCGTACCATTCGTCAAAGCATTTACACTTCAAAGGCTGAGAGTGGTTAGAAATGCCAGTAACCACCAAAAAACATGGTGCTGTGTGACTTCCACGGCAGTGAAATTGTTGAAGTTGCTATGGTATGCTATGAAAGTTTCCTGTTCAGTTTAAATATGTATTAGCTGGTCTACTATTACTTTCTGAACGCAGACAAGTCCAGTCCTGACGGACTGCAACCATGGTATACGATGTGAATTTGTTCAGGGAAAGGTAATGGTGTTATCCAGTGAAGAAACACTAAATCAAATTGAACACATGACAAACTTCACCAAATCTTTTCTTTTTCTGGAAAATGCTCACACTTCTTACTCATCTCAGTTGTTTGAGACATAGCATGGGTAAATAGCTAATGGTAACACCAAGGGCTACAATCACCTTGTTCGGTGCGGTGAAAACTCAATTTCATGTTCAGTGGTCTCAAAGCCTCACTGATGCTCCTGGGTTTTGCTACACACGCATGTTTTGAAATGAAACTTCAGGCTGTGACTTTGAATTAGTTTAAGACACAGAAAACTCTGCCATGGGAAATAAGGCAATCAATAACTGCACTCGCACACAAGCGTAGAGTAGAGCTCGCTGCTGAGTGCCTTTCCTTTGCCCATGATTTTCTGCCCTCTAAAGGTTCAATTTTCTGTACGACTTGTTTATTGCTGATGACTCAAATTCAATGTCAGCATCTTGGCAAGAGGGATTTGAATGAAACAAAGCTCCTCATAAAGACGACTGTGAGTCATTTACTTCTCCCACTCATGATGCAGACAGTCTCCCTGTCTGGTCTCCCAAAAATATGCTGAGAGACAAAGGATTTCATCCTGGATGATGCAAGCACAGAGAGATCAAAAATGCACGAATATATTTCACGTAACACGTACGTGAACACAAACATAAGCAGCAGGAGCCAATGTCTTTTAAAAGAGATGTTTGACCTTATCAGTAGCTTAGAAAACTGCCACGAGGAAACAAGTGCTAAGCCGTGGCGCTGGGCAGGAAAAGTAATGGGATCCCACGCTCCCACTGCAAACAGCACCATAAATTACAGTGGTGCTCAAATGCCTTCCAGGGAAGCACAGTAAAGATTTCAACAATAAATTTACCCACATACAGCTGACTCTTCCCCAGCCCGGGGTACATTTTTTTCGTGTAAGTTGCAAACAAAGCAGAAGATGGCTGAATGTCAATGACAGATAAGGAAGAGTGTTCCTTGTGTGCTTTACAGCTTAGAATGTTTTCTAAAGTGGCCTCTAAATCAGGAAAAAAACATTTAACCAGATTATGCTATTAACAGATAAGGTAAACGATATTAGCACTGCTAAAATAACAGAGACAAGGTCTTTTGCAGTTTGAAAGTATTCCTGCTCAAAGTAAGCAGGTTCTTCCCATTCTTTTGAGAGACAAATTACATATCTACTGTTTAATCAGCTAAATTCTTAGTTTTCATTCAGATTTCACACTTCTAAACAAGTATGCAAGCAGTAAATCATTTTACACTGAAAACATTTTTTAGTGTCTCCACCTTCAATCCCAGAAGACCCCCTAATGAGTTCCCCCACTTACTTTCTACTCGCAAAGTCTTCAGCACATTTTTCCAATAGTCAAAAAACTCCTGGGCTTCAAAAGAAAGAGGAAAGCAAAAGCAAACCTCCCAGAAAGAGAACCCTGAAACACCTCATTGAAGCCAACGAAAACAATCCTGGGGATGTTCTGACTCAGACTTTCTACCGTTGGTCTGAGTCGTGTAGCAATGGCGGCTGCCAGCAGCGTGGCAGCGGGCCAAGGGCTGCTGGAGACCCCGCTCCTTTGAAGCTGGAGAACTGTGTGGTCCTCGGGCATCCCGGAGCTCCCCCATAGCGGGGTATTTGCGCGGCACTACTTTTATGGCCTGGATTATTGTAAAGTAAACAGAGGCGGGTTGAACAGTGATGGTTTCCATTCTCAGTGTCAAGAGCTTGTTTCATTATTTAAAGCTTTAACGAACACTTTATATAATGAAAGCAATCCTTGCCATTTTTGGAATTTTATGGCTGTTAGACCCTTCATAATGTTGTTTTCCTTCCTTTATTGCTTTATAAGGCTTATAGGACACCCTTGAAGTGTGTATCCTTTCTGCAGCAGCTGGAAGCTCATCTTTCATCTCCCCACTAGCCTCCCTGTTGCCTATGAGGCATCTGCCTGTTCTACTTACTCTCCGTGTCTTTCACACAAACTGTGCAGAGTCAGATCTTGCTCAAGATAAAAATAAAACACAATTCTGAAAAGTATGCCTAAGGAAACACTGCTGATAAATGTATTTAATAGACAGGCTTTATATTTCAGGTTCGAAGTGTTCCCTGAAGAAAGCTAATTACAGCAGTAATTCCACTTATCATTGTTGAGAATTTATAGTCCAGAGCAAACCAGCCATCTCCATAAGCACGGCGCTGGGCACCGCACATTCCTGTCCCCATTTTCTCCCAGTGCTGAAAATGCCTTGAAAAAAACAGAACCAAGGAGAAGGAGGAACCCTAGAGGAAAATATAATAGATGTATGAAATGAAAACAAGAATGTACGATCTGAACTAGTCTGAAAGTGTTACCTGCTCCTCTGGGCCGAAAAACACACCCTGGCCTTCCGAAAGGAAAAATCTCCAGTATGTGATTCTACTCCGCTCTGGCGAGGCCCCACCTGGAGGACTGAGTCCAGTTCTGGAGCCCTGATTACAGGAGGGATGTAGACAGGCTGGAGCGAGTGCAGAGAAGGGCCACGAGGATGATCAGAGGGCTGGAGCACCTCTCCTGTGAGGCCAGACAGAGTTGGGCCTGTTCAGTCAGGAGAAGGGGAGGCTCCCAGGTGGCCTCATTGTGGCCTTGCAGTGTCTGAGAGGGGCCTACGGAAAGGCTGGGGAGGGCCTATTTAGGATGTCAGGCAGCGACAGGACTAGGGGGGATGGAGCAAAGCTGGAGAAGGGTAGATTTAGAGTGGATGTGAGGAGGAAGTTCTTCCCTGTGAGAGTGGTGAGAGCCTGGAATGGGTTGCCCAGGGAGGTGGTGGAGGCCCTGTCCTTGGAGGTGTTTAAGGCCAGGCTGGATGATGGAGGCCCTGTCCTTGGAGGTGTTTAAGGCCAGGCTGGATGAGGCTCTGGCCAGTCTGATCTAGGGTGGGGTGTCCCTGCCCATGGCAGGGGAGTTGGAACTGGATGATCCTGTGGCCCCTTCTAACCCTGACTGACTGTATGACTTGTTCTAGGTGATCCTGCTGTGGCAGGGGGACTGGACTAGATGATCTTTCGAGGTCCCTTCCAATCCCTAATGATTCTATGATTCTACGTAAGCAATCAAATTGAATCACAGGGAAATCACTTATTTTGTCACTTCTCTATGAAGCAACCTATAATAAACTAACTCTTCTGCTTGTGACCTTGTGTTTGCAACTTACTATTTTTTAACTTTGGACCTTACTAAGTTTAACCAAAAGAGTCCAAACAGGTAAATTTTCTTGAAAAAGAATAAAAACATTCTAAAAAGCAACACATTTCCAAATCCATTGCGCATAGTTTTACTTGCAGTATTTTGATGTACCACGGTGTAACTGCAGAGCTCTTCCCAAATTTTAATTCAGAATAGAAGTATGCTGGGAAAAACACTATTTTTTACCTGATTATTACTTTCCCCATTTTGATTTAAGTTCACTACAAAACTTTTGAGATTAGTTCTGCTAGCCAATGATAGAATTATTTCAGCACTACCTAAAATAATTTTGTTTTGCCTTAATGTGGGTTAAAAACATCACATTAATTTGAAAAATAGGTATTTAGAGCAGTTTTAGTACAGTATTAGAATGCCAGAATGTCCAGATTTCTTCCCACCGCTTTTGTAAAAATAGAACCTCTTCTGGGCAAAAAAAACCCTTCATGCAAACGCAAATTTCCACATGACTCTGACAGCTGGATGCACATGTAGAAAAGCCCAGATTTCTCAACTACCACCGGGAAGCTGATGCAGGAATATTCCTTTTCAAACTATCAGAAAACTGCTAATGGTTGTGGAAGAATATTGAGGAGTTGTAAGTAGCTGTGAACAGGGACTCGAATTACCATAATGACTATGCTGAGTGACCATAATGACTTTACAAATGCATCACTGGGGAGACTCTGGAGCTCAACACTCTGGTCTGGCGTTTTTGTGCACCATGTTTTGTTGCATGACACACACAATCCTGAAGCATGACATAAATAAATGGGTTTATAAAGGAAACATGTCTTCCATGACAACACTCACTCCTCGCTCTTGAAATGACAGTGCTTAATTTATTAAGTTCAGTTAATAAGCTGCTTTCTACTACTTCCAGTTCAAGTCCCTCAATCACAAACTGTGTGGCCAGTGTTCAATCATAAACACCTACTGCCCATACACACCTGACATATCCATCACCTGCCTTCGGACTTGAGAATGAAGCTTATCCAAGCTCAGAGTGCCCAAGTGGAATTAATGTGAACAATGCTATGTGATGCTCAAAGAAGCCTCAAGACATCTACGAGCTCTAGGGAGCAATTTTCCAACAGCCTGATCCACACCCATTACAATCCCCAGTAACTCCAGCTCTTTTTCCAAGCTTTCAAACAAAATAACTTTAGTTTCTTCAAAAAACCCCTCTAATTATAAAAAACACATTACTTTAAAAAGCATACAGAAGAGAATTACCTCCTCAGACCCCAGTCCAACACCCTGCTAAAGCAGATCAAACTGAACACCCTTCTTTCAAGCGACAATTGCTCCAGCAACATGAAACAGTTGCTTACATCTCCTCCGTCGCAGCAGATTTTTAACTATTCTGAGCAAACCAACTACTTTACATAGAGTTCCCTTCTTAGAATTCCCTCTGAAAGACGGTTGTCAATTGTTTGAGAGGTTAGATGCTGTTTCAAATGTCTTCTGTGAGCAGAAAAGGAGTTTAAGGTGCACATATTAAATGAAGACATCTTGTTCAGTTGAGAAACAGGCTGGAGACTGTCCAAAGCATCGAGTGAATCATCTAAAATTTCCCAAGTCACACCTGTTTCTACAGTATTTCTTCTTGGCTTTCAGTTGTGGTTTTGCAAAGATGGCTGTGATGGACTCTACAGCAACTTCACCTGGGAACACAGGCTTCACTAAGCAGAAGGGCACCGAGTCACAACAAGAGTTAGCATCTATTGCATTTCACAGTTCTAAACAACATGCTCTGACCCATGTCCCGCAGTCCAAATAACCCAGAATAGGTACAAAACGGTGTCACTCTCCTTCCATCTCTCATGCAGTTGAAAAATAATTCGGGTATTACCGCTGGACACAGAAACCACCACACTCAGAAGCTGCTGCGGGGTAATACAGTGCAGACACATCAAAGCTCGGAAGTTCCAAGGAAATCTGTTCACAATTTTGTGGCTCCGAACCTCATTGCAGCGCCACACTAGACAGCAGCTCCAAAGCAAGTCACCTGGAGTACTGCTGCTGTCCCAGCACAGGCTGGCGGTGACCTGGCGAGACAGGACACGGAGGCTGGACGCAGAGCAGACAGAGTACTCTGAAAGCAGTGCCATCACTGAAGAAACACTATAGCAGGAAGGACTAGACCTTCATTCACAAACCTCACTGCTCACTTCCCGTTGGGGAAAACCTGACCTGCCACTGATCTAACCTTATCCTTCAGGAAGTCTTAAAAGGTGTCAGGCAGATACGTGCCAGCTTCCAGGTCGCCGAGTCCAGGAGGGCATGACAAAACCTTTCAGAAAATAATTTAGTTCCACCTGGAACTACATTCAGCTGGACTCCTTTTTTACTGCAAGTCGTTGGAGCGTCCCCTTTACCTTCTTGGCAGTTTTTCACTGATCCACATCTTTTCAACTTGAAATAAATCTTTCCCATTTAACCCTGTACCACAGGCTTTCCTAGCCTTCAGGCAGACAAACTTCATTTGTCTAAAAAACTACCTTAACAAGGCAAGAGATCAGGCCAGTCTTGTGCCACCTATCTTACCAAAGATATCCCAGGCTGTATTTTACCACTTTTTTCATTTACCTCCCCATCTTTCACCAAATTTATTTCAAAATACACCTGGAGAACCCCACTCCACTTCAATTAGACATGTGGCTCAGATTGCCTTTTCTCCCCATTCTGAAATGTTGCTACTAGTCACCACTCATAAATGAACTTATTGCTTGAGTATTACAAATTCTCACCATTAGACTTCTCCCTATCCCTATTTTTGCTTTTTAATATTCCACTGCTGAAGGAACTTCTTCACAGTGAGGGTGACAAAAGCACTGGAACAGGATGACCAGGGAGGTTGTGGAGTCCCCTCTGGAGACGTTTCAAACTCGCCTGGCCATGTTCCTATGTGACTGGACCTAGGTGATCCGGCTGTGGCAGGAGGATTGGACTGGATGGTCTTTCCAGGTCCCTTCCAATCCCTATCGTTCTGTGAATCTGTGACACTGTCTAGTTGTCTACTTTCAACAAGTGGAGCTTTCCCCCCTTTATTATTAATATGCAACAGCCAGTACTCAAAGGGTTTCTAAAAAGATAAAGGCTTCTCAAACAGCACAGTTCCTGGAAGTATTTATTTTCCTAACTACTGACTGCAATTAACTTGCAACTCAAAGAAAACCAAGTTAAGATTTTTAACTAAATCTGAGTCTCAAAAATTGAGGAAGATGTAAGCAGAACATACTAGGATATCCCTGTCCTGGTAATGCAGAGTAAATGAAATCTGTCTCCGGTCTCAAGAAATAATACCAAAGAAATAGTCTTCATTTTACAGCTTGCAAATGCAATGTAGCCTATTTTAAAACACATTTTGTTGACAGCTTATTCGATCCAACAGGCAGATATGATGAAACCAACAGCTATTTAAGGGCATCCACAATATAGGAACTGCAACACATGTTAATGAGGAACCCAGATCATTTCAGCGTCTTCATGTAAAAAACTACTTCTGAAATCTGTCACTAGCACAATTTCTGGATTATCTGAAGTACTGAAATTCCACTTTTTAAAAAAAGTCATAAAACATATTCATGTCATTTCCCCACTTTGTTCCAGAAGGACAAAAACTTCTGGAACAACAGCAAGATGAATTAACATCATCTGGTTACTCAACTCAATTCCAAGCGTGTTACTAAATGAGCAGAAGAGCCCAAAAGCAGCTCAGTGTTCTCCTGTTACGTGGGCAAAGCGCTCATGAAGCACTGAAAATATGCACCCTTTTACTCAAGGACTCCTCTATTATCCAAAGGCTGACTCAGATCCTACTCTCTTAAGCCCAAAAAACAACTCAAAAGGAAAAACAGCTGCATAGTTTCAATTAACTCAAGACACAATCGATGTCCCTGTTCCCCACAGCTTTCACAATATTTGACAATTCCATTTTTTCCCTGCTATAGCACCTCTGAAGGCTCCTAAAGGTCCGTGACATTAGTACAGACCTAATGTGACAGCTCATACTGATTTTAGCACACAGCAGCTGTTCTCATAGGAGGCATTACCCTCCAGTGCCTGTGAAATATGGCACTTGGAAATCTGCAAGGTTCTGCTACATCCAAGGCACACGCGTCTGTGAAGCTGGAAAATCAGATCTCCATACTCTCATAGATCTTGTGCATTTCAATTTCCAGCTCACGACTACTCTTAAACAAGATATAAAAATTTGCTGCGGTAAGCCAGACGTGCAAACATTTTATTTTCTTCCTCAATTCTCAGTTCATTATTTATTCAATGTCTTAATGAGGCTATTCTGTGGTTCTACAGTCTTCTCCCCTCAGAATTCAAAAACAATAAAATACTTCAAACTGGAAAGAAACTTCCCACCTTTGTTACATCCTTTCGTGTACTACGGAGTTCTTTAAAGAATGAAGCCGGAATTAAATCGTAGCTATGGTTAATAAAAGAAAAACAAGCAAACTTGTACTGAGTAGTGTTCGCTTTCATCCGTGCTAGATGCCAAAACTAGCAGTGCCTGTCTAACAGGCAGGTGTCAGCAAAGGTCGGTTCCCATGATGATGAAGTTCAGCAGTTCGGTTTGGCTTTCACAGAAAGGGCTGGTGGTTTGGAAGGAGAAGGTTTTGAGAAAGCCCATGAACATGTTTGGATCAATATGTCAAAACACTTACTGCTCTGCTCTGATTCTTCATTTGTCATGAGCTGTCAGGTAGCTAATTAGTATCACTAATGCTTTTTAATTCACTGGTTTGCAGGAATTCCCATTGTGCATTACTTCATGTTGTGAATCGGTAGGTAAATCAGCTAATATGCCAGACTGACGTCTGAAGGAACACCAGTAACCTACCTCACAAAAGCCATCAGTCTGTTTGTTTTTGCAGTTGCTATACAGCTACACTTTAGAAATTCCAGTAAGGATTACTTAACATGTAGGACATCAACAAGAGACTTCATTTAATACTCAGCTATTACAAAGTTCGAGCTGGGAAACAGGAAGAGCACAGCCTGGGAAAGTGGCCATCTTCTAAGAAATTAAGAATAGAGGAGTTAAGGTAGGATTAACAACCTGTTGTCAATATACACGAAACACTGACTTTTCACAGGATCTAGACTGTAGATCATTTTGGACAGAGCTGCAGGTCACCAAAGTGCACACATCAGCTATCAGCCTTCAAACGTGTGCACTGAAATGCAAGATACTCAGTGTTGCAGTTAGCTTTTCAAGCATCTGTTTGGCCCCAAATGCTGTTGATCCAAGTGGCCATCATGGGTGGTTGACTGTTCACTTAGACCTGACAAAGTCATGGATTAGCTGAAATTGCACTGTCCTATGCAAGCAGATTCTCAATGTCATCTAGAGATAAGACAAGGGGCAATGGGTGTAAGCTGGAACATAGGAGGTTCCACGTCAATATGAGAAAGAACTTCTTCCCAGTGAGTGTGACAGAGCACTGGAACAGGCTGCCCAGGTGGGTTGTGAACTCTCCTTCTCTGGAGATGTTTAAAACCCACCCGGATGTGTTCCTGTGCAACTTGGTCTAGGTGATCCTGCTGTGGCAGGGGGATTGGACTAGATGATCTTTCAAGGTCTTTTCCAATCCCTAATGTTCTGTGATTCTGTGATCCAAACAGATTTCCACTGACCATTAGTCAGCTTTGGATGACTGAGGAGATGGTTATTAAACTTCATGGCTGGAACAGTGTAAGAAACATGGGAATGGTCACACTGGATCTCATCTAGTGTAAGGAAGAGAGTCACTCTGAATCCCTTCCAATGTTCTTTTATGTCTTTTGGCACAAGAGTTACTCAGGCAGAGAAAGGTAAGAGTTTTGAAACAGAAACAATGTCAATATCCAGTGTAATTTGATCAAAAGGCACTAGAGACTCACTCTGAGCACAGCATCACAAAAGCTTTCTGGGATTCACTGCTCCAGCTCAGAGTACCTTTTGCTGCCCAAATAAAACTGGGATCCCATTCTGAATCTTGCTGAAATGTTGGCCTCAGTAACTTTCAATGAAGAACTAATTCCACAATGTAACTGCATTCAATGTGAATTTGTCAACTTTTAGGTTAATTAAATATCCCCCTACTCCCTGCCATGGAAAGGTCATGACACCCCTTCTCTGCAGCATTCATTACCTGACACACTTTTGTCAGTTCCTCCTCATTTAGCTCCTTGCATGTTAATTAATTTCAGATTTTCAACAGGCTTTAGATACAGATTTTGTCCATGCTGTTCACCATTCTCATCCCAACACCACAGCAAGAGACAGCTTCCTCACGCGCAAGGCAAGGCAGCGAGCGGTGCGGGCACAAGCACTTGTGTGATGCTCCAGATCAGGGTTCTCAGTCCTCTCAGCCCATGGCTCCCAGCTGCCAGCCCTGGGCAGTGCTACCCACTTATACCAACTACTGAGACTCCTATTCGTGTCTCTTCTGACCTGTCTCCACCGTTAAATACAAATGCAGAGGGATTTTATACAACAACTTATCAGCTCTCAAAGAAAAGAGATCAGCTATGTTTAACTGAGAAAACCTGACACCTCTGATTTTCTACTAAAGTTTGGACTCAGGCAGTCCAAGGCCAGAGGTTTAAAAGAAAAACTAAAATCATTCACCCTGACACAGAGATCCCACACAGAACATACTTAATACACCCAAACAAATCCCAGAATGTCTCCTGTAAAATTTATAATACTGCATTCATTATTTAATCCTGTATTACACACACTTCCAGATTCAAAAAAGCTCTTATGATGCTTGTGATTCTGGTACCATCGATCACTGTGGGATTGAAGTTTGCTGTTGGCTGCCTTTTTCTCCTTTCTATTCCCCCCTCTGTTTTCCTTGGCTGCCTACTTCTGACTTGGAAGGGCTCTGATGTAAAAAACCACTTTTTTGGGGGGACTGCACAACTGATTTGGTTCTTTTCAATTAAACATCACGCGACACCGAAGTGTTCTCTGCGCTGAGCAGAGCAATTTGAACACAAATTCAGAGCACACTTATGTAACTTGAAAATATTAAAAACAAATGAGTGAGAGGCCTGAAATCCTGAAAAGACAAAGACATTTTTTCCCCTCAAAGTCACAAAGTAGACTTAAACTAGTAAAAGAAAGAATCCATTTTCCCCTTGTTTGCTGTTAGGACTCGGTTCCAAATCTTAGAACAACACACATAGTGCTGCAGGCATCACACTCCTGCTAACCCCTCTTCTACAATTTCTCCCCCTAAAGTGGTTAATGTAGTGGCTAATGTATAAATATTTCTAAATATCTTGGTACTCTAGGATTTAAAATCTGATAAGGACATACAGTTTTCTTCTCAAGGAAGGTGATTCTTCCCCTTTGTTCAGCACTGGGGCCCCTAAGAGGACATGAAACTGTTTGAGCAAGTCCACATGAGAACCACAAGGACTATGAGAAAGTTGGGACAACTCCCATATGAGGATAGGCTGAGGGAGATGGGGTTGCTCAGCCTGGAGAAGAGAAGGCTCCAGGGAGACCTTATAGCAGTCATGAAGTACCTAAACAGTAAAGATGTGGAGGGCCTCTTTATTGGGGAGTGTAGTGACAGGGTGAGAGGTAAAATTTTAAATTGAAAAAGGGTAGATATTTGGAAGAAACTCTTGAGTGTGAAGGTACTGAGAGCCTATTGCCAGAGAAGTTGTGGATTCCTCTTGGGAAGTCCTGAAGGCCAGGTTGGATGAAGCTTTGAGGAACCTGATCTAGTGGGAGGTGTCCCTACCCAGGGCAAGGGGTTTGGAACTAGACGAACCTTAAGGTCCCTTCCAACATAAACCATTCTATGATTCAACAATTTTTGTATTTCTCTGAAACTCAATACATACTATATACATATAAAATGTGTAAAATACAGAGCACTGAAACTATAGAGACTTGAGCTCTGAAACTAGAAAGAGCAAAGTAGCAGCTCAAAAAGGGCCAACAGCACATCTTCTCCTCAGTGACTATCAATTTACTTCATATTTAAGCAGCTGGAAGAAACAAGCCCGGAACAGTTTCCATTTAAATCTAAAAAGCAATCCAGCCAAGCGTCTACATCCAAATATTTGCTGCTTTCTTTGGCCTGAATATCACTAGAGAAGAGTTCAGCACGAACACAGGATTAGTGTAAAAACTCCAACGCTATATCAACGAGCACCCATGTGAAATCAGTACCTGTCTCAGCAAACCGCAGGAATAAAACCCTGAAGTCTCTCAAGTCCTTCATTTTCAATATGCATCTGCAAACAAATGCATTTAGGCATTCAACTTTTATATAGAGGTTGCTGACACGCCTTTTACACAAAATTATGCTACAGCACAGAATCACTAACTCTTTGGACTCGTAAACGTTGAAAGGGAAGAAAAATGAGCGGACAGTAAAGCTGCAACAAGAGCTGTGATGATGTGTGTAACTGCAAGTAAGTCCGCACCAGCTGATGCCCTGAAAAATTTGGGCTAATTCAGAAGTGGCCCTGTAGGTGTCTTTAGCCGTAAGTGGGAAATTGTTGGTAACAGCTGATGAAGGGAAGGGAGTATGAACAATTACGCAAGTCTACACTTTAAAAACAATATATATTGACTACAACATTTTTATCAGGTTAAGCTCCCATCTGCCAAATGAGCTTCCGTAAAGCTAGCAGCTCCTACGTACAAACACTGAAATGTCTCTCTGTTAAATTGTATTAATTGACAAAAGAGAGACGCTGACTTCTTCAGACCAAGAGATGACCAAACGTTAGTGCAGATCTATTCTGTAGCTTCAGGTGCGCTCTCAGAACTGCATTAGGTCACACAGGGTCTGGAAGAGCACTTTTCTCTGCAGCTTCTGAGAACCACTGTAATATAAATAATGCACAGCAGCAAACAGCACATCTGTACTTCCACCACGAAGAAACACTTGCCCTGAGTTTTCTAAATCAGGCTGCGTACACGGCTTTACTCTTTAACCTCTGCGGGCTGCGTGCCAAACAGCCCCTCTAAAATCCCAAGTTTTTGCAAAGTCAGGCGCTGCGTAATGGCCTCCTGCAGGAGCTGCCCTCCGCATACATATGTATGGAGAAACCACAGGAAAAAAGCTGTTTGGTTTATTTGTCTTTTGGTCACCTAATCAAAAAGGTGATTGCATTCGTTTTTACCACATCAGTGAAGTCACTGGAGAACAATTGCCAGTTTTCTTCCACACGACAGATCCATGACCTTCACCATGGACTCAGCGTAATGAAAGACAAGCCCGTGCTTCCTCCAGGAACGTCAAGGCCATGGTTCGCCTCTGCTTGTATATGCAGGGAATACCAGATGCACTGCAGTAGCACTTGCTGCCTTTCCACTCCCACAGCACATAACCAAGAGATTAACTTCATTTCTTCCTCCTCTAAGCACAGGAGATCGAGAGGGCACCAGCAGGAAAGTAGGAGAGGTAAGAAGGAAGCTTGCTATGCAAGATTAGAAGGAGATATGGCAGGGCATCCTTCATTTGCCAAGGAGAATGTCCTAAAGCAGCCAAAGTATTTAATGCTACAGGACACAGCCCGGAGGTAAAATGCATAAAATCCAACCATGTATTCCTGCAGTTTGGCCCAGCAATTCTGGTGACCACAAAACATCACAGATCTGTCCCAAGACTTCCTCCTGCCTTCCCTCCTGCAAACTGATGCTTCCCCTGGCATGTTATCAATTCTCATTCCCACAAGACTTAATTCAATGCACTTTCAGAGTGTACCCACAGCTTCACAGTCCTCTCTCTTCTTGACCTTAACCCATTGTCCTACAGAAAAAGGCACTGCTTGCTTTTACCTCAGAATATATTCCTTTCTATACTTATTTAATAGAAAAAGCATACAAATATTAATACATTATCCTTAATAAACAGAAATAAGTATGATAATAATGGTAGGTCTCTGTTACAGTTGTCAGGGAAGTCCAAAATACAGAGCCACAGTAAGATGCAAAATAGAGCAAAACTACCTGGTGCTCTAGAATCAGAAGGAAAGGGGGACATGGGGAACCTGGATCTAAGTGTGGGACCCAAATGGCATTTACATCACCTGCAGCTCCCTGATTTAACCTCTTTCAGCTGTAGGCAGATGATCTCCACTCTTCTCCTGCTGTATGCCTGGATGTGTTCCTGTGTGACTTGGTGTAGGTGATCCTGCTGCCACAGGGGGATTGGACTGGATGATCTTTCGGGGTCCCTTCCAATCCCTAATGATTCTATGCCAGCCACTGCTGAGGAAGCCAATTTGAAAGACATGAAGAGCAGAAATCTGCCCCTGCCTGCCTTTGACGAGCAAGACACCAGGATGAAGTCTTTGGTTCTGGCTGAGAAAAATGAGCTGCCTGGGCAGAGAGTTCAGGAGAGCAAAGGAGATGGATTGTGGATCTGTGAACCTCTGCAAACAAACTTTTCCTCTGTCATTCATAAAAATTCAAGAGGTTGCAAAGCTTAAATAACAACGTCACCCTGGGCAGCAGGGAGGCTGGCTGTGTTCTCATCTACACAAACTTCATTTAGTATTTCCTCTTCTTTCAGCTACAGCCTCTGTTTCTTGCAAGCAGCAATCCCAGGACGGACTCAAAGAAATGACTCTGAAAGCTCAGCTTTCCGCTGTGCAGTTAACTCACATCTGTAATTTACTCAGAAATAAGTGCTAACGTGCTTGGAATATGAGACTTAGTTTTGTGATGTGAATGAGTTTCCTCATGTAAATCTCTCTACATAACTTGCACATTATTCCTTCTAACAAACAGAAACTACCACTGCATTCAAGTTCCAGTTCCAGAGCAAAGGCTGAGATTTATTCTCCAAATTTCACCAGCATGACACAAGGGAACTGCTCTAGCTTCCTCTCTCATTTTCACTCTCAACCAAAGTCTTTGCCCACACAACCTACACCCAGCATTGACACAGGATGCAATAAGATGTTTGTACTTAGTAAATACAATAAATACCAGACAGTAAAAAGTAGTTCCTGCATACTTCAGAAACTCACCAGAGAAACTCCTAGCCATAGGTACAAGAAGGCCTTACACACCATAATTTTATCTCATAAGGAGAAAAACAAGGAATATTATTTATCCTTAAACTTGTACCTCTCTGGCACCCAACTACAGGCCAACCAAGAGCAAAGCACTGTGTTACATAGCTTTTCCTTTAGTTGCTCCAGAGTAAGAAGAGGGAAATTAAAAAAGAAATAAAAGGGTAAAATGAATAATTGTTTAAAGGAGGGAACCATGCAACAACTAATTATAGCCATATATTCATTTCAGAAAGCAAGACTATAAAAGGACAACTTTACAGAAGCAAGAGTATCCAAGGTTTTGTCTTCCTAACGCAAGCAACAAAGAAAGTATTTCAGCTTTTTCGCATCTGCACACATCCTGGTTAAGTGGCCCAGGGATGGAGCTCTGATGCAATTGTTTCTCAAAGCATGTACCACCCACATATTGTAAAAGCCACGCAAACAGGCTCAACACACGGATCTAACCACGGATCATTCGGATGAGGTGTCTAATACGCAGTAGCCCTGCTCTCCTTCAGATTGAAGGCAGAGCGTGGGATCATTTTCATTGTTCTTCCTATATGACAGTAGCAATATCTCATTTCAAACGTTTCCAGGTAAAGTCACGAGTGATTATCAATAACATCATATCCTCCTCTTATACTTATTTTAGTGCGAGAGGAAATAAAATAAGTGTGACTTGCCCAAAGTCATGCAGGCAATCAACAGCAGTGTGAAGAACGGAATGCAGATCTCCAGCTCGGTTATTAACTTCTTCCCAGTGAGGGTGACAGAGCACTGGAAGGGGCTGCCCAGGGGAGTTGGGGACTCTCCTTCTCTGGAGACGTTTAAAACCCGCCTGGATATTGTCCTGCGTGACTTAGTCTGGCTGGTCCTGCTCTGGCAGGGGGATTGGACTAGATGATCTTTCGAGGTCTTGTTCAATCCCTAATGTATGGTGATGCTGTGAGACTATTAAACTGTTCTTTAAAAAAAGTCAAGATTCCTAACATGATGCTTTCCTTCCTTTGCATTCCTGGCAGAGTTGGCTGCATATCATTGCTCATTCACGCCTGCTTTTGCTGGGGAAAAGCTATAGGGTGAAGAGTAAATTAATTAATCAATAAATAAGAATAAATAAATTAATTAATGATAGAGATACATGTCTTCACAGAACATTAGGGATTGTAAGGGACCTCTAAAGATCATCTAGTCCAATCCCCCTGCCAGAGCAGGTGAACTGCCACGGGGAAACACTTCTGTGTACTGAACAATATATCTGTGGCAAGGGTAGGGGGTGACTGAAACAGGCTGTCAAGAGAGGCTGGGGAGACATTCAAAACCTGTCTGGATTTGTTTCTTTGTGCTCTGCTCTAGGAGAACCTTCTGTAGCAGGGGGGCTTGGGCTAGACAATACGCAGAGGTCCCTTACAGCTCCTAACCATTCTCTGACTCTATGAAATCACGTTTCCCAGGATACACAGTAGATTTCTGTATAACCATGAATAACAGCTACATGGCAACACCATTTCCCATTTAACGCTGGCAGAGAAGTGGGTACCCCAAGGAAATTATCAACCAGCAGGTTCTGAAGAAATTGAAGAAGTAACTACTTTTCTACACAGCAGGTAAGTCCTGCATGGATCTGATTGCTCCAGTACATTGTAAAGGACAACAGTTAAGACTGGCAGCAAAAAGGAATGTACAAAAAAAAGGAAGAGCAGACATGTATTGGATCAGACAAGAAATACCATAACTCTTAACTTTTGGAAACCAGGAGACAAAGTCACATTATACCTGACTTGTGCTATAATTTCCCCTTAATCACTCATAACTGGAGGCTGATGGAGCAGAGACTGGCTGCTGTAGAGATAAACTATCTTCAGCAACGCAATGCAGCTCTTGCAGTGGAGTTCTCACATCTCCAGGCTCTTCTCCTCTACTGAACCTGCTTTCAGCCACGGGCATAGTGCAGAAGCTGCTGTTTTCACTGGTTTCTCCGCTCAAAATGAATAAAGATCAACTACCACCGGCAAAGGATTCTCATCAAGAAGCCTGCAGCCCTTAGCAGATACCAGCTGAACCACTGCTAAGTGGATCTCAGGTGCTGTTTGCAGTGTGAAAGAAGGCTGTCCCTTGGGGCCTCCTCCATCATTTCTCCTTATCAGGGCATGTGAGGTCAATGGTGAAAAGAACTGAGTCAAGTGATTATGTGAACATCAATGTCAAGCTGCCAGGACTCAGTTGAAGAAGAAGCAGGAGCAAACAACAGACTGTCTTCTCCACAAGGGAATAATTTCTTCCCTTCCCTTGAAGTTGATGTAACTGAAACTTCTAGTCCTCTAAGAAGCGGAGAGCTGGAGAGCCACGTGGCTATTCGTATAATTTTGGAAACACTCATTTGATGAAGTAAGAAGAGAAATCTTATGAATTAGGCAGGAACTGCAGCTACATTGTGTTTATGCATGCAAACCATGGGTGTGGGTATTTCTGGCAAGTGAAGGAGAATATAAATTAAAGTTCATATTAATCACACAGCCTAAACTAGCAGGTCTATTCATTTTACATATGAGCGCTTCATTGAAGCTGCAGCACATCTGTTTAAGAGACAAGCAATTCAGAGCCTCCTTGCTTGACACTGCAGGTAATGAGGTATTTTTCCCCTGACATCTTGTTTCATCTTACCTCACAACTAAATAATTTAGTGTCTTTTTAAATTGATATATAAGCATTGTGTAAGCTGTGTATGACCTACTTATTTTGATTTTCCAATTTAAAAATAGATATTCCAGAAAAAAAAATATTTCCTAGGCAACTGTCAACAGAAGAAAGTTGATTTAATCCATGAAACAAAGACTTCTGAAGGTGAGACATATGCACCAGAGAAATCACGAGACTCTCCTGAACTGCAGTACTAATTCTGAGAACTATGTTTTCAATTAAAAAACATTTCCCATGCGATGCTGACACATCAATCACATGGCTTCAACCAATACCACTTTGGTGGCTGTGACAGGTCGTCCCACAGAGGATGCTGAATGTGCAGCTCATACATATTTGGCTTGATTGGGGTATTTGCACACATCCAAAACACAGCCTGATGTGAAGCCTTCCTAAGAATGAAGTGGAGGGACTGCACTGCATTCTCCATGCACGATCAAAGCTGGGAAGACACTCAAAGACTTCAATGTACTGAATGTTTTCAACATTTTTACAACCACTGCTGCCTGTACAAACAGACTCATGGGACAGGAACAGAATCTGGATCCTCTGTAGGTTTTATTACTGCTACACAGTTACTCTGTCCATACCATTCTGCCTTGCCATTAAAAATAAAATTAAATTAAAAAAAAAAAATCAATGGAGTCATCTATAAGGGATGTTGGAAAATGTTCAGGTGATTAAATTTCAAAAGGTTCCTAACAGGACCTTTGAAGCTCATGGAGGAAGCCTGCAGAGCCTCTACAGCATCACCTCACAAAGCACACCTGCAGGACAGGGAGTATGGCCACTCCAAGGGGGAAAACGCCTAAGGAACTTGTCATAACATTGGAAAAGGTAAGGAAATTAAAAAAAGTGGTTAAATACAGGGAGTGGGCAGGCAGTGTGGAAGTCCCCCTCTCCATCACTGCTGAGCTACTAAATGGCTCAGGATAAATCACACGCTATCTCTGGAATGCTCACACCCAGGTAAAGGCAGTCCCACAGCTGACAGACGCATCCCAGGAGTGAAACCCCTTGCTGCTTCCAAAACCAAGAGAGTAGTGGTGAAGATTTTTTCTCCCATACAATTTCCACGTACACAAACAACTCTAGGAATCCACTGAGAACTGATACTGGTTTGTGAGCTGGCAACCCTGAGGAAAGTACAGTTGTCTTAAGCAGGCACGTGGAGCCCTGCAATGTGTGCAGAAGGGGCTTCATGTGCACAACTGACACAAAATAAAGCTCTGACAAGGACAAGAAATCCTCCCCTGGCTGCTATATACAGCCCTCTGACATGGCTTTGTAATTTTCTGGAGAGCCACAAGCTTTCACAGCCACCTGCACTCTGTTCCCACACAGGAAGCACGAGTTCAGGTATCTCTGTGTCTGACTGCCTGTGCCAGTGCCCACATTAGTACTGTGAGCCTTGAGGAGGGCAGAACCATTCAAAAAAGATAAATAATTCAATAGAATCTGACAGCATAACAGAGTGGAACTTGGAATAAGGAAGTTTAGAAAGCGCAGATGAGCACAGAAATACTAGAACTAAAAGGAAAAGCTCAGAAATTAAGTAGAGCTGGTTTCACTGTATTACAGTACTTTAAAAAAAGACAATCACATCTCTGTCCTGTATGTAGCATAGATGCTGTTGGATCAAGAGGACATTTTTCTGCTTTTCAGAACTTAAAAGTGCATCTCAGAAACTCAGAACGGGATTTGGAATGTTTCTAGAACATACAGCTTTATTTCATATTCTAAGCCAACCTCTTTTACATTTTACTTGACAATGCAAAGTACAACCCACTGAGGGGTGGGCAACGAAGATAAAATGAAAACTACAACTATTACCAAGTTCAAAAATAAAGATGGAAACATAAAAGCCCAGTCCTGGGTTTTCTTGTTAGGAAAGTGAGTGATTTTCCAGGCTGCACTGGATTTTAAGTTTTTAACAAGAATTTGCCAGGGAGCAATAACAGGGTTATAGTTTGGAACATTAAAGACTTTCAGAAGGCAAAAGAAAGCCACAAAGCATTAGAAAAATACTAGCCTAGAAGGTTTAAAATGGAGAGCACACATTTATCAGACAGCAAAGCATGATTTCCAGCCTACACTCCAGAATAATGAAATGGTTTGGGAAAGGTGAAGCATTTCCAACACGTCTCGCAGCTAACATCTACGTAGAAACGGAAGGAGAAACCAAGCAACTGGATGCCCTGTCTCACTGAATCTTTGAATCAGCAAGAATGGGGAGCTGTTGTAGACAGACATAAGCAACTAAAATAAATGTTTTAAATAAACAGGTTTCAGCCAATGGTTTCACAAACCTGAAGTTAAATGACAACTCAGAAACGGTTCTCTGTGCAAGACTAAAATAGCAGCCTACGGTTTCAGAGTTGTCTCAGAAACATTATTTTGCCTACACAAATTCTGCCTTTTCGTTGCAATGCACAAAAATAACCTCTTACCTAATATAGCAAAGGATGCAGAACTGTTTCAAGTAGTCACTAACCCTCCTCACAAGTGGTTTGCTGCAGTGGAAGTGTTTAAAATGAGAATTCACGATGCAGCTTTACACAGCAAAGACCTGCACACCTGGCAGCACCTTTAGTGGACAGAGTGGACCATCGAGCCAGCATGAAGCCCTGGAACTTTGTGGAGGGAAGTCTACTGGTACACACAGGGATCAAAAATCCATTCTCTGTGCTGTACATGTGTCTCCACAACATCTAAAGCTCTACAACTGCTGCAATGAATGTTCAAACACGCAATCCCATTCTCCCCCTTTACCCACTGAGCCAGCAGTAGGTCTGGCTACTCCTCCCCACAGGAGATCTTGCCAAGGCCCACCACAAAGGTTTGTGAGCAACCCAGGCAAACATCCTGGAATCACAGACTGGTTTGGGCTCGAAGAGACCTTCAAGAGCAGCTAGTTTCAACCCCAGTGCCACGGGCAGGACCACTGCCCACAACAGCCAGGTATGCCTTGGCTGTGTGCTTGTGTTCGCACATACCCCTGGGTGTTCATAGAATCATTAGGGATTGGAAGGGACCTTGAAAGATCATCTAGTCCAATCCCCCTGCCACAGTAGGATCACCCAGACCAAGTCATACAGTCAGCCAGGATTAGAAGGGATCACAGGATCATCCAGTTCCAACTCCCCTGCCATGGGCAGGGACACCCCACCCTAGATCAGGCTGGCCAGAGCTTCATCCAGCCCGGCCTTGAACACCTCCAAGGATGGGGCCTCCACCACATTCCACTAGGAACTGAAGAAATTTACTGCTTTCTGCCTGTAAAAACTCCAGCAATTTAGTAGTGGCTGCAGAAACAGATTTTCCAGTGGCTTTTGCAACTGGGGAACAAGACCAGCAACATGGTAACATACTCAGCCCTGTAGAGGAGCCAAGGAGGACCAAAGGAGCCCAGGAGGACCAAAGGACCCCAAGCACCCAGTGCTATGTAGCAGGACACAGACAGTCCCTGCTCCTGCTGTCCTTTGCCATGCTGGCAGCCCCAGAAAGGAGTGGGTACAAATTTACAGTCATTTTCATGGAAATTTCCCACAGCAGCTTTCACCACAGGGTAACAATAGGGTCCTATGAGAAATTAAAGCTTATTTGAGCTGGGTGATTTGCCAGCTCAGAACACAATGGACCTTTTTAAGCAAAGGCAGGTGTAATTTGCAGCTCTCTGCCCCCAGAAAGGACGGTCCTTTCCCTACCTTGAACTGAAGGTGCAAAAGCTGAAGGATGCAAACAGCCCCGGCAGGAACACAAAGCTCCCTCCATCATGCATGAGAGCCAACCTCGTGCCACAGGCTGAGAAACAACAGCTTCTGCTCCAGAACAATGCTGCTTTCATGGTCCCAAAACTGATGGCTGCCTGTGACCCAGCACAGGTTTCTCCCTCCTCATCACATGAGACAGAGCCCCAGTGTGCCTGCTGTTAGCACGACCTTTCCCAAACAGAAGCCCAGTCAACTCATGGAGCCTCTAGGTCAGCTGCTCTTGCTGAGGGCATGGGGAAAACAAGGAAAACATCAGCTTCCAGCCACACTGAGTGCTTGATGGCACCAGTGGGATTTGGGCAGTGCCAGTCCCTCCCAGCTGCAGCATGGAATAAAGGTACACATGAGCATGGAGAAGTCATATACTGAAGTGAACAGGAGCTGGAGCTGCTTCCCTGCAGCATTGCTCAGAGCCCAGGTGAGGAAAAGGGTAGAAAAAACCCCTCAAAAACCTCCTCAGAAAAAAGGCCCAAACTGTCAGAAATGTCGAATGGAAAGTGAGCTGATGGGGGATGATGTGGGCATTTAAAGCAGATAACCCAAAGCACAGCAATACCCAGCTGTGTTAGAAGAGTCCCACCTCCTCCAGGAGCTGAGGCAGGAACTAGGCAATCATCAGAGAATTTCTCTAATGACTTCTTTGCCCTTCGGCTTTTCCTTTTGCTTTTCACTAGCAAGAACACTCCAAGGCTGCCATTTGTATACCAAACAAATTAGATTTGCATGTTATATTTGCTTTTATTTCTCCTAGGTGGGTTGTCTTTGCTTTCCCCATTTGCCAGGCACCAGAGACAGAAGGTTCAGTGTCATAAGGTACAAGCCCATTGAAGGGGCAACACAGCAATGATGGGCAATTGCTCTAGTTCAGCTCCCACACACAACAGAAATGAATTCAGCAGAGTTAAACTCATAGGAATCCTCATCCTTACTATCCAAGCCTCTCTTACATAATTTGGATCTATACTGATCAAAATGGAGGTGAGACTAACCAAAGCTTGCAGTCCTTCTCCAACAAACTGGAACCTGCCTTACTGGAACTTTGCTGTGCCTGGATTCTGCACTGGAATCTGACAAAGCTGAAAACTTGGGAAAACTGATTTCAGTTCCAGAGCTAGACAGAATAGATGAGCATATATGCAGTGCAAATGGTTCACTTCCAGGCATCCTAGAAAGGCTGCTCGCCCCTCCAGCCAGCTCTGCTCAGAAGCCTGCAGGAGCAACTGTAACAGAAGTCATAGGATCATAGGATCATAGGATGTTAGGGGTTGGAAGGGACCCAAGAGATCATCGAGTCCAACCCCCCTGCTGGAGCAGGACAAAACTATCTAACACAGATCACAGAGGAACGCATCCAGGCGGGCCTTGAAAGTCCCCAGAGAAGGAGACTCCACCACCTCCCTGGGGAGTCTGTTCCAGTGCTCTGTGACCCTCACAGCAAAGAAGTTCCCCCTTGTGTTGAGGCAGAACCTCCTCTGCTGCAACTTACACCCATTGCTCCTTGTCCTATCACAGGGAGCAAGTGAAAAGAGCCTGTCCCCCCCCTCCTGGCCAGCCTTCAGGTACTTATAAACATTGATCAAATCTCCCCTAAGTCTTCTCTTCTCCAGACTGAAGTCCCAATACATGACACAGCCTGCACCAGTCTCCCTAAAACCATACCTCCATCTCACTTCCAGATAAAAGAGTCCTCTCAGTCCAGCTCTTTCCCACTATGCAAAGTGATAGGAAACAAATTAACTTGCAGGAAACTAATTTGGAGACCATATAAAAGCGGGTGTTTGTCAAAGTCGCGTGGCCGTGCCAGCAGCACCACCGAGCAGTGACCTTGACAGCCATTACGTGCTCACGCCTGCAGTTTCACACGCATGACTTCCACAGAGGTCAATCATTCAAAGGCAAAACGTACAGCGCCTCTACTCGCCAGTTACCGTTTTGCTTTACAGCATTTACATGCAGCAAACCCATCAGTCCCATTCCCAAAAACACCTAGAGGATGCACAGAACTCCCGTCTCTAGCCCCGTCTCCCACCTGGGTCACCCACTCCTGCAATATTAAACATTTACTTCTGTAAGCCTGATGGAGGCAGATGTTATTGTGGAAGTCACAGCTCAAGACTTGTGCTCTTGATTTTAAACATCAGTGCTTTGGTTTACTGAGCATCACGACGAATTCTTCAGAAGAGCTAGTTGACATGTTGCTACTTATTCTTTTTGTGCGGTGCTGGAACTATTTTAATGACGTCAATGTAATAAATATTCACGTAGCCACTGAGAAGCCAAGCACCTGTAAGATTCCTGACAAACTAAACAACTTCTGGCCTTAAGCCAAAAACCTACTTGCTCTCCATAATTTATTGCAATGCTCATTTAAATTCAGTATTTTTCCATCAACTTCGAATTGGGTTGTTTGGGTTTTTTTAGTTCAGATAAAAAGGAGATGTCATCAAATTCAACAGATGCTGAAAAGGCATGGAATTAACATATCTTGAATTTCCAAGTGCTGCAAGGTGAAGTAAGTTTACTCTTCCTGTAGGTGCCTGATTTTTCACATTAGCATGTCTGTGGTTTCTATCATTTTTTCTATTGTGCTCCTTTAGCAAACATTCTCTCCTTGCTTAATAGTTTGCAAACAGAGGTAACTAGTTGACAACAAACTCCACTGAGGTTAAGCATGCATGAAATTATTTTCAAGATCAGGACCGAAATTAGTTAAGCTTAATTCAGGGCATTGTTAATAAAATTTTAAAACCCCACTATTTTTACGGATGTCTTTGAAATAAACTCTCTTACTTCTCTTTGATCTTCTTTGTTATCTTCACGCCACTGCTTTACTGCTGACACTCACAAGCAGAAATCTGCATTTTGTAGTTAGCAGGACTGAAAGTTATCTTCCACTTTCCAGAGTGAAAAATACAATTACTGAAATGCTGAGGGACCTGGGTCTCTTGCAGAAGAGGAGACTGAGGGGTGACCTCATTAATGTCAATAAATATGTGAAGGGTGGGTGTCAGGAGGATGGAGTCAGGCTCTTCTCAGTGTCATCTAGTGATAGAACAAGGGGCAATGGGTAGAAGCTGGAACATAGAAGGTTCCACATCAATATGAGAAGGAACTTCTTCACAGTGAGGGTGACGGAGCACGTGAACGGGCTGCCTAGGGGGTTGTGGAGTCTCCTTCACTGGAGATGTTTAAGACCCACCTGGATGAGTTCCTGTGGGACTTGGTCGAGGTGGTCCTGCTGTGTCAGGGGGATTGAACTAGATGATCTTTCAGGGTCCCTTCCAATCCCTAATGATTATACGAAATGGCGGCTCAGAACCTAGTACCCTCCATTCCCCATACAGCAATAAAAAGCTTTTCCTTAGCATAACAGTATAAAAGGAACACAAATCTTTATCTCATCAAGTTGACAGCCGCATATGTGCCTTTAGACTGGTAAAGAAAGAAGATTGTCGGGGACATGGTAGCAATATATTTCTTCACTCTGCATGACAATACTTCATTACAGCTGGACAATGCCGCTGTATTTGCATTTATATCACTTCTCTCATCGTTCTAGCCCTCTTCTCAGAGCATTTTTTTGCATTCATGTTTATGATATTTATGTTGGGTGTTGTACAGCATTGCTCACGTTATGTCTGTCTAGGTCTGTACATATGGCAAACAAGTGTATTATTATAATTTATATGTACAGGAACATTAATATTGAAATTACTCTTCCCACTACCAAACACAGCTTGTGACATTTAACCCTTCTCTTCTCACTAAGCACTAAGATATTGCGCTCCAAATCCACCGTCCATTTAAAAATAAATGAGAATCAACTGCAATTTAGTCAGTACATTAAATCTTCCATTTTATTAGAATGGAAAACCATAGGCATAGCTGAGCTGAAAGAACAACATGGGCAACTGTGTGCAGTACCCCACTGCCTGAAGGGTCTATACAACAGCTGTCTAATGAGAAGAGTCTGCGAAACACTTGCTCCACTCATCCCAGTCCGTTCTCCTCTACACTATTTAACCTTTTTAGCCTGTTTAGAAACATCACCTGCAAGCGTAATTCCGAAAAACTCTACAGGATCTTTGACAATGGGGAACACGAAGTTAGAGCAGATCTTTCCCTCATTAACTGCATAATGCTATGATGTCTTCTCTTACACCTCACGTAGTTCAAACATAAAGAAATCATTCTTAATACCTTTTTCAGAAGAAATATCCTCTTAGTAAGGAAGCCAGATGACCACATGGGTCAAGGGACCCTCCAGACCCATTTTCCCACGCTATTGTAGCACCTGGGCCCATTTTCCCCTTTCTCTTTTGTAGCAGCAGTGGCAGAGGATCACAGCTATTTTCCATCATAGAAGAGATAGGGCTTATACAGCAGCATAAAATCCACATAAACACAGTTCTTAAGCTATTAAAAAGTAGATGTTATTACTAAAGGCATTAGGGTGAATATTAAAAAAAAAGAAAAAAGGAGACTGTGCAATTAAAAGGCTGCCTCTCATTCATGAGATTTTGTAAGATGAAAGAGCACCTTCCTCAAGGCTAGAAAACATGTTTTATGGAACAGATGCATTAATTGTGCAGACAGGCACCACGTGCTCCTTGCTGAAAGCTGGTAGTGATAACTGAGTGCAGATCCAGACACTCTGACAACTCTCCGCAGCCAAAGCAAACAGTCACAAGCTGAGGATTTGTGACATGGCCCATAAACAGGTCCTGCATACAGAGCCACTCCCACTTGTTTGTGTGTTTGCAACATTACCGCTTTATTACGCATCACAGATTGCTTCCACCAGCCAAATTCCAGCCAAATTTGAAAGGAAAAACTAATTTTCACAAATCTCCACATTTGACTGGTGCAGCGATACTTGGAATTGCAGCCTCTGGTATCTTGAAGGGGCTCTGAAACAGAACACTTACTCAGGAAACTCTCTAAGTGTACTACAGTCCTCAATGAAGTAATCTGTGTGTTAACCCTTATGCCTCAAAGTCACAAGCCACACCACCCAGTCCAATTTCACAAGCCTCTGATGGCTACTCAGATAGCATCAGATGAAGTGTAAATTGTAGAGCTGGTCGGAGAATGTTCTGCCAGCTGGGGAAAGCAAAACCAAACCCCTTCATTTCTAGTAGAAAACAAATATGAACAATTGTTTATTTGGGAAAAAAACCCAAACCAAGCCTCTTTTTTGTTTTTTAAAACCTTATCCAGCTGGACCTTCCAGCAGGGAGGTGTTCTGCCCTATACCAGGGCTTTCCTTGTGCGGAGGCAAGCCAGGCTGGTGCAGTGCTGTTCCATGGAAGTATGAGGTACGCAATGACAGCCTCGGGCAACTCCAAAGAAGACTTCTTCCACACTTAAAACCAGAGGGCCCTCAGGCAGCCCTCCCTCCTACACAGTGAAAGGAAGGGATGCCTGAAGAGTTGTTCAGCTGGACATTTGCTTTTCCTCCCCTAACCTTTGGCTGTTCAACTGACACTTCAACTGGAAGTCCAACCATCCACAAGGAAAATGTCTACCAGTCCACCTGGGCTTCATACAATTATAGAATGGTTTGGGTTGAACAGGACCTTAGAGATCATGTAGTTCCATGCCCCTGCCATTGGCAGGAAGACCTCTCAGCAGCCCAGGCTGCCCAGGGCCTCACCCAACCTGGCCTTAACACTTTCAGAGACAGATCATCCACAACCTCCCTGAGCAGCCCTTTCCAGCACCCTCACAGGGAGGAATTTCTTTGTAAGATCTAATGTAAACCTACCCTCATTTAGTTTTAACTGATCTCCCTTAGCCTGACTAGAGGGGATCTTTTTACTAGAGTCCCTTGTAAAAAGTCCCTCTCCAGGACTTCTCCTCCCAGCAGTGGAGGGAGGCTCTGGGAGTAGGTCTGGGCTCCACTGCTACAGGAGGAGAAGGCAGAGGCTGCCAGGAGGTATAGCCCCTGCTGCTCAAGGACATCATTGAACCTTTTCACCACCAGCCTTGAGCTACAGCTTAACACTCACATTTAAACTCCCTTTTTTGCCCAGCACAGAGCATTTTGAAAAGCACAAACCAATTTGCAAGTATTTTCTGTGCTTTTCATAGTCACAACTCAAGAGGACGGAGGGGAGAGCGGAAGCGCCCGTGCGTGGGAGAGGAGGAGGAGCGAGTGCGTTGCCCTTTCTGAGTGCTCCCTGCTTTTGCCTACCCCCAATGGGATGTCAAAGGCTGCCATGTACATGCAGCAGGACAGGTTCCTGCAGGGGCTCAGTCCTGCACGCAGCGCTCAGCAGTCTGTGAGAGGAAATCAATGAGCGCTCCGCTCTCCCCGGCTCTCTGCTCCCCGGTTTTCTGCATTTCCCTCCGCCAGGCACGTACTTACGCAAACAGCACAGCCCTCTGCAGGACTATCCCCCCCACGAAAGCCATCACCATACCCAAAGAGTGGAAGGTGATATCAATAACTGAAGCTACAGAAACAGCTTTCATAGCTCAGCAATACACTGCACTCTTCCATCGTAAGACACCAGACACATTTCTCTGTTTTCATGTCTCTGGATTATCAGACACGCACGTCTGCAACACAAAACAACCTTTCCAGCGGCGCAAGCCCAGCAGACATCAGACAGGTCTTCCTGTCACGCTGTAGCCTTTAGATAGTGGGCTCAAATGCCAACACCCACCCCTCTTATTCTTTCCATCACTGTTTCCTGTAGGGCGGCCTTATCTGCGGGGACCTCTCGGTATTTTTTCCTGAAGAAGCCAATATTGTTTGCTCTGTCGTTTATATTTATCCGTCTGAAAACAAAGTCTTTCCATTATGCATTTTCTATGGACATTATTCTCTACTATAACCACTGTATGGTCAATAATAGTATTTTTCTTAGTCTTTTTTGTAACCCTGTCTCACTCTGATTTTCCACACTCATTTAACCCTTTCCTACTTTTCAGTAAGTTCTGGCATCAGTATCTCTGCACACGCCTTGTAAACATACCTGGTGCAAAGGCCCACAATCACAGAATCACTAGGGATTGGAAGGGACCTCCAAAGATCATTTAGTCCAATCCCCCTGCCACAGCAGAATCATCCAGACCAAGCCACACAGGAACACATCCCAAACAAAGCCTGTTTGCAGAGACACTGCTGTTAATTTTTTGTCGCTATGCAATTAGAAAGCAAGAATTAGGAACTGCCATGGCTGGGATGACCTGATGAGACTAGAGCTGGCTGGCCAGTTGGCTACAGGGCAGTCACAGGGGCAAAATTGGGACAAGCAGCCTACACATCCCTGTTATCTTTTTTATGCTGAATGTTCAAACAAGACCTTTCTTTCCCTTCATTTTTTTTCTTAAAGTACTAAAATAATTGAGAGAAATGGCACGAGGCAGAAAGAGGAGAGAGCCTGGGCTCCAGCCCCACTAGGGGTGGGATAGCCTGGCAAGCGATAGATGAAACCCAGGAGAAATTCTCCTCCTTAGGCCAGTGGCCCTGCAAATCCAGTGGGGAAACAGGCTGTCCACAGAGTCTGTGGTTTGTCAGGGCAGCCTGGCTTTATGGCCTCTTCAGTGCAGCAGTTACAGGTTTTTGGAACTAAGAGGAACTGTGCCCTGGAGCAGCCAGGCCCTGGCCAGTGCTGAGTTTCATCTGCTGCGTTTCTTTAGTTCAGCTCAAGTGTGTTAGCTTGGAGGAGACTGAGGAGTGACCTCATTAATGTCTATAAATATTTGAAGGGTGGGTGTCAGGAGGATGAAGCCAGGCTCTTCTCAATGTCGTCCAGAGATAGGACGAGGGGCAATGGGTGTAAGCTGGAACATAGGAGGTTCCACATCAATCTGAGAAGGAACTTCTTCACAGTGAGGCTGACAGAGCCCTGGAACAGGCTGCCCAGGGAGGTTGTAGAGCCTCCTTCACTGGAGATGTTTAAGACCCGCCTGGATGTGTTCCTGTGATCCTGCTGTGTCAGGGGGATAGGACTAGATGATCTTTCGAGGTCCCTTCCAATCCCTAATGATTCTATGATGCTATGTTCTTGCAGGTCTGTGCATTCAAAGATGGCATCTGCTGTTCCCTGACAATTACAGGTCAATTATCTCTGATAAAAAAAACAAGTGGAAGCTTCTCTTAAGTGCACCACAAGAAAAAAGGTCCAGCAAAGAGAATAATCCAGCAATACCTAATGACACCAAGGGGATGAGGAAAAAGAAGTTATCAGGGGGAGGGTGAAAGCATGAAGCCGTGAAAACAAATGATAAACTTACGTCACTCTTGTGGATACATAGACAAAAGCCAGATGTTGGTACAATAAACATCACAATCACTGGGATTCCAATTGAAGTGCTCATGTTTCACTTCACCACGCTGGTATCTAACCTTCAGGGTTTCACCCTGTTTTCATTTTGTCTTTGGAAGGGCAGGGATGATAAAGCGGAGAACGTTTCTGCATCACAAGCTTTAAAACACACTTGTTTAACAGTCCTGTTATGCAAAACTTTGGAAAACTCATTTCTTTGCCAGCAGATCACTGGTAGCCAGCTGAAGGGACTTAACCACTCTGCTGCCAGACATGTGCTCAGAGTATTTCCAGGCAGAAGTAGTACACTAGGGATGACTGCTCCTGGCCATCGCTGCCCTGGCCCTCGCTCACAGCACCTCCAACTGTAGTGTAGAGACAAAAAAAGAGCGCGCTTTGACTTCCCCTGGCTTTTTCCAGAATAAAAGAATCTAAAATGTGGGTCAAGCTCTTTATAGACCTGTTATCAAAATAATTCACAGTCCATCACAAACAACAACAACAACAAAAAAAATCACATTTTAAGACTGTGAATTGTAGGATTTGGCTGGCTCAGCTGGTAGAGCATGGGACTCTGAATTCCTGGGGTCGTGGGTTCTAGCCCCATGTAGGACATCTTGAGACAGTACTATAGGCTTACCCTGCTCTAGCTGGGGGGGTTGGACTTAGATGATCTTTGGAGGTCCCTTCCAACCTCTAACATTCTGTGTGATTCTGTGAGTTGAGGTATCTTATACATGTCCAAAGACTTCGTTCCCACCTCACAGAGGTTTTAGCTTTTCTTGAGTAACTCTGCTCTCCAAAGTTAGGTTCTTGCAAGAACACAACATGTCAAACCACCATGCTGGGCCCGTCACATTGTAGGGAACACTGGGGCTTTCATTCCCTAGTGCTTGGTACAGGAGCAGCAGCCACCCCCAGCCCCACCTGCTCCCTGAGAGACTCCCAGCAGAGAAGCCAGCAGGTATTCAGAAAATGTAAGGAGCAATTTTAGTTCAACCCAAATGTCGCTCTACCACATCACGTCCTTGAATAACTTGTCCTTGTGTGCCTTCCTCTCCTTTTTCATTTATCAGGGGTTGGACTAGATGATCTTCTGAGGTCCCTTCCCATCCCTAACTTTCTGTGACTCGCTGATCCCATAAAGAGGGAGAAGCAAAATCCCAAAGCACAGTCAGATAACTGCATTTGGTGGAAGATGCACAAAGTACATCAGAGGTGCAATTCTAACATGACTTAATTTTTTTAATTAAGATAATCTGGTACATTAGGTAACTTGACTAAATAAATTCAAAATAAGTAATTTGGGTTCAGGCTGTTGACTTTTTTTCTTTATATAAATATCCTTTAATGGTTTCGGAATTTGTAATCAAAGAGTAAAACTGGGGTTTATATGTTCAGGGCCTCAACGATGATGTGCTGTCTGGACATCAGAACACTAGAAGGGGATGCTGTCATCCATCACTATTTAATGCAAAATGGCAGCAGAGATCAAAGAGGAGGCACTTGCCCACCTCATAGAAGAGGATGAACTTTAACATTTGCTGGGATAATCCTCTCTGCACAAGCTCCAGGTGGCAGCCTTCTGTGGGCCCTTATAGCTTTGGTGTCTTACAGAAAAAAACCCCAAACAAACCTCTTGTTGGGAATTAAAAGCAGCCAATAGGGAAGAAGACAAAGATGTAGTGCTTACAGAACTATTAAAGACATTTTAATGGCCATCTAACAAACTAATGGAAAACTTGTGTTAGCTAACAGCCACAGCAACACATTTAGAGTGGCCCTACCAGGTCTGCACACTACCAAGGGTTAGGTGACACAGCACCACAAAAATTCTCACCGAAATAAATACCATGGGGAAGAAGCCAGTGATGTATTGAATAACTAAGCAAGTTCTTTTCTGAAACTCTGGAGGGCAAAGGGAAACAGAAACACTGCTATTTGCCATCCACAGTCTGTGAACACGATAAAGACCAAGCATGGAAATGCCTGGTGAGGTGTGCATGCAAAGGGAGAAGGGCTCCACCGCTGGAAGGAGGAGCAGGAGGTTCTTTGGACAACGGCCCCACAGTCACCTGAGCTGGTGGAGGACCTACACCCACGGCCACTCAGACACTCTGTGGGTAGCTGGGATTTTAAAGATTTCACTTTACAAGTACCTCTACATTTCCCCACTGCTGCACTTCAGAAACCAAGATGTGGAGTTTGTTTAATCTGGTCCCAAGATTGGATTCATTAGACTTAATTTTAGCCATATACACGCTTGACATTTGTTCTGCAGCAATGATTGATGCTTCCTCTAGAATCAGCAATAAGAGACAGGCAGTTTCAGATGGTGATTCACTGGATCCTAAAATAGGTTTATAAAACAGGAATCTCCAGGGATGATTCAATCCACATCCACAGACTAGGTCTGAATTTAGCAACTGAAGTTAAATTAATTCCACTCAAACTCACCAATCACAGCATGACAATACCTGCCAACCAGAGACTGAGAGAGAAAGCTGAGGAAAGGAGGTGCAGCGAGAAAGCATCATTTCTGGGCACTCTTAATCTGCTACTAATTAGGATATTTTGATTCATGCAGTTACACTCCATGAAGAACAACGATGTGATTACTTTTCATTCTGGTAAGCTGTCTGTGTATCTAGTTTTCTTAAGAGGTCTCTGCAGAAGTACCATATTATCAACTATATTTTCTTCCAAAACCTCATTTGATCTGGCAGGTGTGTGTGGCGCTCCTGACCTCGGATGAAACTGCACTGGCAGAAGATTCCCCCTTCCTTTGGAAACCTTAGAAAAATAACCCCACATGCACACACTCAGTTTATTATCTCCTCACACACAAATGTAAAGATGTCTGCTAGTCCAGCTTCTGATAAATTGCTATGGCAGAACAAATAGATCTCTAAAGAATTTAATGAAGTATTAAAATGTATTACCAGCAGTAGACTGTAGTCAGCTACAGATACCCAACTCAACAATAAAATTCCTCTCTTCATTTTATGTACCAGGATAGAATATTCCATTGAGAAGGTTTATGACATACAATTAGCATTCATTTCCTCTTGGAAAGCTAACGCTCTAATCGTGCAATTTATGTAAGAGGCCACAGGATAGGTAAGAAAGTAAGTCTCAGGATCAGATCGCTCATAATGCAGTTATATTTTAGATCTTTGGGGGTACGGGATTATAAACCAAGGCATAAAGCTTGTATAGCCTCCTTCTGTAAAACTGAAACGAATACGCTGAAGAATGTAACACACCCTGTAATTGCAGGGGGCTGCTTCTCTACAGCTGTCCATGCAGAAGTTAGGCATGCATGAAAAGCAACCCAGCGCTCCCAGTTCTTCTTTCTTTACACAACTTTAGGTCAGACAGATTTTTGGAGGCCTTGCATTTTCTTTTTTCATATTAAAAAAACCCCAGCTTTGCCTACGACATCAGTGTACTTTCTGAAATGTAAGAAGGCTGAAGGGTTAACAGGCTGAAGGGCTAACAGATCAAGAAAAATTTAAAAGGAAGCATAAAGTATCATCAAAAGAGAAGAAACAGCAGTACTGTGAAGTGAGAGATCCTTCCACCTGATACTAACAATGGTAAACAACCACCAGCAGTAAAAGAACTCCTAGGACCTACCAACACTGCACTGATGGACAATTCATGGGCCTGCACAGACCTCTTTGCTGCAAAGGCTGAGCGTCACAGCAAAGGATCTTCATTCCACAAGCAAGACACATCTTGGAAACTCGACTCATTGTGTAACTTCTGGCAGACAAGACCCGCATGGACATATTTCTAATATGCATTAAATGTCTTACAGAAGACACTGTAAGCATCCTTCTTCAAAAGGCCCTGAAACAATCAATTTGAAAACGTGTCGAACATTCACCACCTCCAGAAAGAAAGCCAGATAGACCTAAGAAAAGAAAAACAACCTCCGATAAAAAGATTACGAAACAGTAAACCGTGTACATAAATGAATCCAGCGACACACTTCTGAGGAACAGCTGTGTCCTGCAGCACGGATGCCCCCATCCTCCCGAGGTGCTCCCCCAGGAGCACTCCCAGCCACAACAGTCCGGCATGGGGACCCAGTTAAATGTGCCCGGCAGCATTCTTCGAATGCAATGAGATGTGGCCAGATGCCTTGAAGGCATGTCCAGGATCCAACAATTCTGCTAGAACCAGAAAATAATCCCTGGGAGGTACATAGTGATCTCAACGGATCCAGAGAGAAGCAGTGCTGCTGGGGTATAAAAAAAGCATATTTCCCACCCGTTGCTGCCCTGTGACACCATGTGTTTTTTTTCCCCACACTTTGGAAAGTTCTCCCTATTCAGGGAAGTAACGTGGCAGCTGTTATTAAAATCTGACCGTTGCAGTATTAAGATAATAGTTTTTGACACAGCCATACTAAATGCCATTCTTCATTCTTCCATGTCACTACCGGTAAATCAATACCAGAAACTAATTTATTGCTGGCAGGAAAGTCCCCCTGCTTTTTGACTGACATAAATTAACGAGCTAAATAACATCAAATTATCTCGAGTCAACTGCTGTTTGCATTAGTCCTAGAGAGGTCACGGAGCAGACGGCATGCATACCTGGCAGCGGCCCACAGCAACGGCAAAGTTGAGTTTACGTGTAAAATACAAAACAGGCTATTTTTATTACCAGGAGTTTTACATTCCTCCTCTGCTTCAACAGGCTGGTCCTGCTCCAGCTTCACCGGAGCTACACTGGCACCATTTGAACCAACTGTGTCATTTGTGTGAGATACAGATCTCACCAGACAACAAAAGCATTAAAAGTATAGTCATAGGCTAAGCCTTGGGAAAAAAATAACGTTGCAAAGGACTGGCAGCATCCTGAGCTGGAGCTGCAGATCACACTTGCAGCTTGGCTGTCCATAAATAGCTGAGCGGCCGTGACGGCAGCCACCGGAGGCTTTCTCAGACAGCAGCCACACACTGTCCAGGCTGCGTAAACTAGAACCCCCCTGCCATTTCCAACTTGCCAGAGCTCCTTCCGTACCACAGCTTCACTGACCACCACCAAGGGCTCTCCAGCTAGCTGTCAAGTACAACCTTGCCCACTAGGATAAGCACCTCTCCACCTCGCCCCGAGCCTTAAGTAAATATCCATTTCTATATAAAAGCAGAGGAGATGTTTTGTAGCAGGTGACTAGCTGATTTGTTTGGAGGGATGTATGACAATCTTGAAGCTGCTAAAGGCGCCTTCACGCCCACTGCCTGTCCCTAATTAAGGGAGAAATAAGTCCTCCTGTCACGTACGCCCCAGCCACACAAAGAACTCCCGTATGACGTTGAAGACAGCACGCCTAGATGAAAGGGAAATTCAAAAAGCAGCACAGCCCTGTTCTCTTACTGGCACCATCAAAAAGGAAAAAAGAATGAGTGTCAAAGAACAGTGGCAGTTTGAGGCAGAGATCACCAGAAGTACACTTCCTGCTTCAGTAAAGCAAGAACATCTCCTTCTCTGGAGACGTTAAACACCCGCCTGGATGTGCTCCTGTGTGACTTGGTCTGGGTGATTGGACTGGATGACCTTTCGGGGTCCCTTCCAATCCCTAATGATTCTGTGATTCTAAAAGCTGTTACAGCACTCCACACAACATCTCCAACCTTAATTTTTTTCTATTAAAGTTAAAAACAGCGGACAGAAAACCCAGCAGATACTTTTTTATGCCATATACTGAACATAAACAGAAGAGTGTTAGCATGATAACGCGCATTAAAACATAAGTACTGCAAACAGAACTGAAACTCAGGCTTTAGTGTTAGCATGGAAGCAATTCTACATAAATAAAAGCAGCTACCACCTTGATTTAGCAAGCACTCGTCTCTGCCTTATTAAATTATAGGGATGTCTGCACAGAAATACTTGCGTACCCTGAAGAACAGCTCGCTGTAGCTCACTACACCAGCTGACCAAACCTCAGCATCCCTGGTGATTACAGAGCCTTTGTTTACATTATAATCACAGTTATCTATGTTGGCAAATGAAGTCCACGTAGAGAGAAGATGCGTGTGCTTTCAAAGATTGATCATCTTTCTGTAGCTGCTCTCATTGCTGACGCTTCATTTCCATGCAATGGCCACCTAGCACCGCGCTGTTGCCATTCCAGGAGCTCGCTCTGCCCATCAATCCCATTTGCTGCTGCCTGTGCAGTTTCCCAGTTTCCTCATAAGCAGTGGTTTGCATGCAGGGCTTGGTTTCTGCTTTAAAACATTCAGTTTTGAGTTGTTCCATTAAAAGAGAACTGTGAAGTGAGAGAGTGTCTTGTCCATGTGTAGCTCAGAGAAATCCATGTGTCCAAATCTTCAGGCTCATCATGACAGTCATGTCTGTAGCCAAATGCTTGGAGGATACTACACACTGCACACAAACCTACACAAATGATGTGGTCCTTCAGCAGCTTCATATGAGCAGCAGAAAAAAGTAAAAAGATATGAGAAAAATGAGCTATGAGCCTGTGCCAGAAATGGCAGAGAAGAAGACAGGGGGCCCAGAAATGACACCTGGCATCAAGCAGTGACAGTGGAAGCTGAGGGAGAAAGTGGCAGCCACTCTGGTGCTGCCTGAGGTCAACTCTAAGAAGGATTTAAAAACAATTTAAGAAATAAGTGAAGTTGGAAGGCACAGAAGGCCCCAGGAAACAAAGCATCTGCTCTCACCCTCGGTGCAGGTCGCACAGACCACCATCGCTACAGCCCTTCCCAGGCTACTCTCTATGCAGCAGTAACGTTTTTAATTCGGACCAAATTAAAAACAGCCTAAAGCACTGCTGCCTGCAAGCTCTGAATATAGGAAACATGACTGGATTCTTCACTGTCAGAAAGCATCCTACAGATATTTAATGGGGTATCCATGTGTAAGCAGACCTTCAAAAAGGTCTAGTTAATTTTAGCTCAGAGGAGTCAACCTCCACCCCAAAGCAATCACGCGCTCCACTATGGCCTGTCCCCTCACAGTACTCACATTTTTTCCAGTTCCCTCTGCATGAGAGTAGCCTTAATCCCCCACACTTCCTGAATGCCCCATTAAATACAAGTTATTCTTCAACCTTTACAGATCACGTAGCTTAAAATCCCATTAAACTCCAGAGTGAGCTTTCCTTGCAGCAGGTTTCTCAGATGGCGTTTTTTCAGGAGCAGCGCTGACCAGGTAGCGCAGAGCAGGGCTGGCTATTAATAGATTTGTTTGGTTGGTTTCAGATCCAAGCATCAGATGCATCTTGCACTGCTCCAAATGAATTCTCACAGAACTTAAAAAAATGTGTGCAAGACCTGTGCACCAGAGAGCAGAATACAGCCCATCATCTGCTCTTCATGCTAAATTAATACTCTATAGAATTAAATGCTTGCAATTAACAGCCATTTATTATTTTTGTAGTGTATTCCTGTAATTGCTAATGTAGTGTAAAACTCCTCAAAAGTGTCTGGGGCTTCATTTGAGGGATTTATTCGAATTCCATAGAGCCTTACAACAAGTACCACCAAAACGGAACGACCTCTACAAGCGGAAAACTACAGACGTTTAATTACCGAACAAGGTCTTAATCAAACCTTTCTATTTTCCTTTGCGATAACAAAAGAGAGGTTTCGGCACGGGGCCAGGAAAGTAACTGTAAATTTACATGTCCTTCGCTTCTGAAGAGGTTAAAAATTCACTTTTAGCTCAATGTAGTAATTATTAAAATCTCTGACATGAACTGTTGAAACATTAAATGTATTTAAAATTCAAATGTGAAAGTGGAAGAAATGGGATAACAGTGAGAAAAGGCCATTTCTCTTCTGCAGAGGCTCTTTATGCATTGCTGTTGTTCACAACACCAGGTAAACCGGTTCCTAAAACACAGTCAAAACGCCGTATGGCTTTCAAATCCCCACAGCTGCATCTCTCTGATACGCATCCTGCAGGCAGGCAGCCTAGCTCAGAAAGCCCTGGCACGAGTTCTACGCACCGCTGACCTCCAGTCACGAAGTTTTCGAGCGACACTTTTGCATTTCTTCTGTTGCAAAGCAGTTACACTCATTGGCTAAGGTAAAGAGATCTTTCCAAGGAAGGGTCTGAGCACTCCTGCCTAACCAGACAATACACTGAAATCTATGACCCTGCACGTTGGGCACTGACCATTTAAGCACATTAGCCAGACACACATGTTCAGCCACATCTGGCCCTCAATACTGCCTTCTTCCATCTACAGCCTCTGTTTACAGAGTTTATGAACTAAGCCAACTACAAAGCTCTTTTTGCAGATACTGTTGGCACTTCAGACCTCCTCCCATCCCATTGACTAGGATGATGGTTGTAACTGGTACAGAGTATAGAAAGTATGAGTTCTCCAAAAATCCCAACTAGCTTACAATTTCTGCAAAGTTTTCCATGCACTTTACAGTAAATAGATTGTGTCTAAGTACCATTCTGTTCTTTCTTTCATTCTCGAGTGACCAAGGTAGTATCAGTCTTCTTTTGTGTTAGGAACAAAGCGAACCTTAACAAGAAAGAAAACTTCAAGAAAAATGAAGGGGAAGATTTGCCTAGCATCATAGTAACTTGAGCTCATACAGCTCTTGACAACCACCACGCTCACATTTATCAGGCAGATTTCAAATAACTGAAATGAAAATGACGTTACACGTTATCAAGAACACCACGTTTGCCCAATGGCTTTGGAGAGCAAAGCTCTGAGTGGTCACCTGAGTTCTGAAAGAAAAGATAATCAGCAAAAGCCATATTACAGCAATTATCTTTACTACACCACCACCTCCCAGCAAACTCCAGCAGATACACCTTGTGCGTGCCAAGAGTTATCTCCACTCTCAGGACTAATTTGCAAAAGTGACTTTTGGATGGGGGAGGCTCATTCTCACTGATAAGTTTATCTCTTTATTACTGCACATTAACAGGTTGTGTACATTTAAATGCAGAAAAAAAATCCAACTTTTAGGAAAGACAACTGATGGGAGTGAGTCTGTAAACTGGACATGTGTGGTAAACTAATCGAGTACCTCATGTCAGCAAGCATGGCCAGCAGAACTCTGCGGAGCCAAACACTGCAGGCAGCCTCCTGCAGCACACGCCTCCGTCCCAGGAGATACCTTTCTTCAGAATAGCCTTCCACTTCCATTCTTAACTGTTTTCTTAATTTCTTTGCAGAAACACCATCATTTGGCTGTTCCCATGACCTGCTTACCCAATAGTGTATCTCATCCTTCTGGAAGGAACTTCACACTGTATACTGATAAAAAGCTAAAACCAAAGAATGCTCTGTACAGACTGCAGGTGAAAAGATGTTTGGAACTAAAAATAAGACAGATTTTATGAGTATTCTGGTATATCTGCATCAAAATGGAACACGCCTACACTCAGCTAACAGGAAACAGACTGTGGCTTATTTTAAAGTAACAGCGCTGGAAAAACAGATAAAGAACCAGAAGGCAGCCCAGTGAAGAGTTAAACCTGCAGTGCTTTCAAAAAGCACCCATGAACCACCAGACAGCCATCCTGACAGAGGCCATCATGCTCCAGGACAGTATTTTCCGCTCCTTCACTGGCACCAGCAGAGAGATGTGTAAACCCCAGCTTAGCTCTGAGGCCTCAGCTGACCCTAGTAGCTACGGTTTATCAGTCTGACAGTCTGCCACGCCAGCTCAGCTGACAACAACAGCCCAGTACAAGTGCAGCTTTCACATGCTTCAAATGAGTTGTGCTCAAGAGCTTCAATGAATTGGTTCCACATCTCACCTCGTCATTTAATTAAACCATCATGGTGCTCAGGTCACAGATATTCCTGAGCATGAGGAAAACGCAAGTGACCATCACAACTCTTTCCTCTGTTCCAAAACTGGAGAAGGAAGATGCTTTAAAATGCCAAACTGTTACGAAAAATGTACATGCCTTTACCAGTCCTTAGTATTTCAGCTAGCTGCTGTCAAGCAAGTCCGAGTGTATCTGCCAGTCCAACTGATAGCAGGTATCGGGGCACTGCGGAAAATGTTCTTGCACACTGCTATGGATGGTATGTATTGCACAGCACTGCTGTGCCTCACGTGGCTAGATAGGACGAGTCAGAACATCTAGAGGTGTTAAAAGTCAGCATTTGTCACCTCCTGTGCAGTGGTCTTTGGCTGGCTTAGCCGCTGTAACGACAACATGCCTCAAAAGCAGCTTGGCTTAAAGCTCTGCCTTTTACCTTGGCAAGGTCTAAACTCCTACAACTTACTGTTCGTGACTGTGTAAATTTATTCCTGCAAGTTCAGAAGACACAGATGCCTGTTGGAGGGGGAGATAAGTATAGTCTAAATTAGAGCTCATGACTGCTGCTAGCACTGGATTGGGAATGAAATGCCATCCATCACGAAACCCACATGCTTCCAGTTTAACCTCCTGCAGACCCCGTCCTTTCCTTTCCGAGAGGGCAACAAATCACAAATTGCAGCGCCTTCATTTCTCTGGTTAAAACATATTTCAGCAAAAGAGACTGACTCTAAACAACAGGATTTTTAAAGTTGCTAGTGACAGTTCACTACTATTAGCCTGCGCAGGGGTTAAACTGGATCCAAGCACACTGGTGAGCTGGTTATGTTAGGGCTGCACATTGCCTGCTTGTCTGTACTTAGATACAGGTCGTCTTCAGTGCGCTCTAAACCCCCCAGAAACTACTTATATCTGGTTTTTCTAACTTAGAGCACATTGACAAAGGCTTATAATAAGAGTCTGCAGTTCAGGAGAAAGTAGAACAAGTGTGTACTCACTTTGTGAGAAAGCAGGTCTGGTTTGAAATACTGTGTATTTCAATTCCATTAATTTTAGTAGAAAAAGGTTTTTTCGATGAAAAATCTTATTTAAGTGACAGACTGAATTTAAAATTGCACTTTACTATAATGCTATCACACACCAGACCAATAAAACAGAATCACTCCTCTCCCACCACATCTTTAACATGTTTCTAAAGCAATCCCTGCGTGGACATTTCTTTTACAACTCGTGATTGCTTTTTGCCTGGAATAAACATGAAAACTGCTTAAGAGCTCAGATTGGCAGACAGTAGTGACCTTCTAGAGAGATCCTTTGAAGATGAAAGTGGGCCAGCTGAGCCTATTGCCCTAAGCTGGCCAGGTGTCAGGTAACCCCATCTGAAGATGGGATAGTCATGTTAATGCAGTGCACCGCAGAACACCTCCAAGTGCCCGGCAGGGAGGATGCGCAGTCAGCACACTCTGATCCTGCGGCCCAACACGTCCCCTGAAGCAGTTCTCAGCTAAAATCTATTACCAATAGTTATTGCACTGGAAACACATTCCTTAGCTTACACCTCCTACTCAAAAAGTGAAAATTAAATTTCTTCACTTCCACTAAGAAAAATGTTAGCAAAAACGACCCCAACCATGGAACCACATAGGGAGCAGAAAATCTGACTGCAAACGTATTTTCTCCACCCAGGATCACCTCAAAGATCAATGGGACATAAATTATTTGCGAGCCCAGCTATTCCTGTAAGCATTACCCAACGTTACATCAAAGGCAGAGCGAAAAGCCCATGACAAACAGTATAAACCACTTTCCACTAACCTACTTCAGTCACTGACTTCTTAGGCTTTCCTTCTCATGGAAATAAAAATATTCCTACATGCATCATTATGAAACCAAGGTCGATGGTTTGAACTCGTCACTCCCGACGTGTTCAAGGTAACTCCAAACCGTCATGGAACTTCCTGCACACGCAGGCAAACTGTGATGTATTAAAAACAGTGAGTGTGCTTTCCTTCATTACAACTTTATTTCAGTTTAAAAAGACTTAAAATATTCTTGTATTCCAGCGTGCTCTTCACAGACACATCCACAGCCACTGAATTCTGCCACTACCCCCCGGAGAGGTTTCACAATGCTAAGCAGAGAGTCATCCACTAGGCTAATGTTTACACAATACTACTAATTTCATGGAAAACAACCAAAATGGGTGGAAAAACTGCTGCTGTGTGTACAACATGATTTGACATGGCAGAAAGAAACAGTCCCTACCCCTCCTCAGGCAAGTCCTTTGCCTGCCCAGAGTCTTCGCATTTCCAAAGCTTAATGGAAAACTCAGTTCACGTAGATGGAACAACTGTCCTTCTGCGGGGCACAGGATGTGTAGTCCAGGGCTCTCAGATGTTAAGTAAGAACTGTGGCAGTGGGAATGACACGTCGACTAGTAAGTTGTTCCTCTTACAAGCCTTTCTTTGCTATAACAACTTTAAAAATAACCAGAAGCTTCTAATTTGGATGGCGAGTAAGCAAATAGCCCTGGAAAAAGTACACAGGCCCATGGTTTGATAGGGTGGCATATGCTCTCTCCTTCTGTACAAGCACTCAGCACACTATTGCTAAAAATACACATTTTGCTCTTCAGCTACTGCAGGCACCATCAGAACATCTTAAGATCTATTCCTTTTCAAGTAATCAATAAGAAGTAAGACACAGTTGTCTTTGGTTTCATAGAATCATTAGGGATTGGAAGGGACCTTGAAAGATCATCTAGTCCGATCCCCCAATTTGTTCACTTGCAGCTGAAAAGGAAAGCACATCCGCTTTTAATTTTATTCTTGGCCTTTGTCAAAACTCACTAAACCAACCCTGAATCCTTTCCTGCTGCTGAATGCCTCAAGGCCCTGGTTAACGAGGGTCCTGCCAGCACACTGAGGGGCAAAGGGGAAGCGGGGGGCTTAGAGCACCCGTAGCCAAGGTACCTTTTGGGGTGTGTGCACAGGAAATCCACCATCTTACTTGCTGCCCTTGCTCCAAAGAAATCACACTTCCATAAAGATCTGAAAGAGGCCAAACGTTGATTAGCTTAGGAAAGACACCCAATCAGTGCTGTTGTGCTATGAACAGGGATGTTCAGCTGCAGACGGACCGTGATGTCCAAACCGTTCCCCAGAGCGCTGCCGTACCTGTCCGTGTTGCTCCAGTAAACAACACATTAAGATTCTTGACCTAAACTGGCCCTAAATATCATAAAGCACCACTGCTCCTGATCAACGGAGGGTATTCTGGAAGCGTGTCGCTTATCACAGCCAGGACTATGATTTACAGTATCTACAATATCTAAATTAGATTCATTTCACTGAGGAATCTTCAAAGTCACCGCATAACTTAGCTCCTTCGCTACTCACTCTGCACAGGACAACAAGATTAGCTGATAAAGATGTTTTCTGTGCTAACTGCTTGGGCTTATTTTCCCCTTCAGCTTCTTGTACAGTTTGACAGGAACAGAAAAGTTGGAATAGCCACTTCAGAGCTACCCCAGTACACTCACTAGCACAAAGTGCAGCGCACTGCTGCACCCACAGACCCACGTCCACATTTACATTCACCTATTTCCATTGACACCCCATTTAATGAAAATGTTATACCAGCCCTATAAATAAATGCTATTTGTGCACACGGCCACTCTTGCTTCGGGAAGGTCTGGCTTCTCCCGGTGTCTGCACACTTCCGCGCGTGCACGGCCGCCTAAGCATCATTTTCGACTCCAGCGAAAGCCCGTACATAGGGATTAGCCTGTTGTGAGCACTGCAGTGCAGATCTCAATAACTCAGTCTGCCAAACTGGTGTTACTATGGAAACAAAACTAATGTGCTGTGACCACAGCTCCGACTGCGTTACTTAAGACCATCTGGTTAAAACAAATATTTCTGTGGCACAGTATCTGTTCTTAATTGTGCAGTGATCGTGTCTCTTGTTGTTCAACACACACAAACACATTGTACTTCATATACGTTTGTTTGGGGGGTGTCACTGCACTCTGCTCAAGTTTTCACTATGCTGTGTGTGCTTTTAGATATATTTAACACGATTACGTATAAATCTATAAGTCTCTAAGGAAATCAAAGCTGAATGAAAGCAACTGGTCTGAAGATCCCCATTCTCTTGAACCACGTTTCAGACGAGGTATCCTTCCACATTCCTGCATCACAGTTCCACTGAAGAAACACTTTATGCCATTTATTCTGCACTGGGAACACAACCAAGTCAAAAAGCAAAGCACAGCAGCGAGCAGTAGAGTTCCCATCTGCCCAGTTCCAGCTCCTTGATTGCTCTGAAGGTGAAGAGCACCTTTCAAGTCAACTGGCAGCTCCTCCAGTAGCTCCTTCCTAGAAAGAGACAGGGTGCCTCCAAACAGGCTTTTTGCTGTGAAGCATTTTTTCAGACTAATAACTCATTCCCTGTTTCTAGCCTGGAGAAATGTAATATTCTGAACTGAGATGTGTTGCCACAGATAACATTCTGATAAGAAATGAAACGCTTCTGCAGCTAAGTGCCGATCAACCAGATAGTCAGCAGTGCCAGCACACAGAGGTGAGGACATTTCCTATCTGCTCCTAAAACTGGAAATGTCTTTAATTCCAGGGAAAACATGCCTTCCTCCTCAGCAGGAGGACTCCCCACATTCCTTCCCTGTTCCAGCCAGCATGGTAAGGTCCCTCCCACACAAGACAGCTCTACACAAATTTCTCCAGCGTGAGTCCTTCCCTCAGGCTGCCTTCCATGGGGCGCAGTCTTTTAGGAACAGACAGCTCCAGCATAGGTCCCCTTGCAGGATCTTGTCCTCACAGCAAACCTGAAAACTATGGGCTCCTCTGTCTCCAATGACTCACAGGTCCTAGCAGAAGCCTGCCCTAACACAAGCTTCCCACAGCGTCACACAGCCTCCTTTGGATGTCCCCCTGCTTCAGTGTGGGGTCCTCCACAGCTGCAGGTGGAGAATGGTCTCCTCCAGCATGGGCCTCCATGTGCTGCAGGGGCACAGCCTGCCTCACCAGGGTCTTCAACACAGGCTGCAGGATAATCTCCACTCTGGTGCCTGGCACATCTTCTCCCTCTCCTTCTTCACTGATCTTGATGTCTGCAGAGTTGTTTCTCTGACATATTCTCCCTCCTTTCTCCTTGCTACCATTGGACTTTGGGGGTTTTTTATCCCTTCTTAAATAAAGTACTAATCACAGAGGTGCTACCACCATCACTTGGCCAGCAGCAGGTCTGTTTTGGAGCCTCTGGCTCTACCACACACATGGGAAGCTTCTCACAGAAGCCAGCCCTGTAACCCACCCACTACAAACATTTTGCTGTGAAAACTGAGTGGATATATTACATACATTGTCTTTTCTAACTCAGATCTAATGACATAATTGACTGTCCTTGAAAAGATGAAAAAGCCTCACAAGGCAGGTTCATCTGTTCGTTGGGTTTTTTTTGCAAGCTCCATGTTTTGCAAAAACAGGCTGCCAGGCTACATTCTTGAACTGCATCATTAGTTTCAGGACGTAAGACTTGAAAGAAATTGAACACAGTTATTTTTCCAGTGATGAAAGGGAATAATATAATAATATAATAATAGTTGTCCATTAGGGCAACTAAACAGCAACAGAAGAATGATTTTCTGCTTAATACTGTCCCTGCAACAAAGGTTTTTGGGCTCAGCTTGAGTGTTCCTTCAAAATATGACTTGAAGCCAGTGTATCGTGTCACAGATTATACTTGCTGCTTGAGATGTGAAAGAAAGTGCAGGGGTTAATACTCACACAGTGACCCACAGCCTTCTTTAGGCAGCTTTGCTGCACAAAGCCTGCGAGATCTGCAGTCAAGGCGGGGAGAGGACTTTAACCAGGGAACGCAGCACGCTACGGCTTCCCTTCTGCGAGGAGGAACCGGTGCTCCATCAGCACAGCTGGAGAGCACTTTCGGTAAGAGCTGTTGTAAACACACTGCAGCTTTCAGGCACTGTGGATGATATTTTAAAGAAAACCCAGAGCCAGTTAATCTGCTGCGACGTCTGCGTGCACATCTACCACACGCTTTACCGGGACACGCCATGTGGGAACCTGGGGGGTCTCTAATTACACGAGGTGTTGTAAACTGATCTTGAAAACTAGAGCAGAAAGTTAAGAATTCAGCGTAAATCCTCCATCATTTTATGAAATACATACCTACAGAAAATATTCATGTCCTAAATTATGTGCTTCTGCATGCCACCACTGGAGACAGAAGAAAAGGAGCTTTCAGTACAGAGCTCTTTCAGATACCCCAGGGCAGTGCTTTTTGGAACAACCTGTGCAAAATCCTGCCATCATTCCACCATTTTTTTTTCACTAATTGGAAGACTGGGGTATTTTTTAAAGATCAGAAAGGTTAAGGAAGTATAATCTTGCTAGTTCATAACCACAAACAAGTATCAGACTTCCAACCACTTACCAGTCAGGCATTCCTCATCATTAAGAGAGCAGTAATTGCAGCAGGAGATGATTGATGGAAATCAGCGAGTATCTCTAATAAAATAATCTACGTTGCCATTTATCAGATGGATATAGGAAAGTGAACATCAAATCCTGGCTAAAGGCTTCAAGAAAACATGTCAGGAGCTAAATGCTATATAATTAAGAGGTGATTACAGAAAACCTTTACCTACAGCACGGTGCACAAAGCACCACACCTCCCTGTGCCACACACAGATCATCCTTCTGCCAGAACCTCCTCATTTGGCTGCTCGGAAGGAATTCTCGCAGGGGGCATTTCCAAAGGGATCTGCTAGAGAGCTGCCAGCCTCCCTTCTGCAGCCAAGAGTTACACAAGGAAGCGACCACGTGCAGGGAGCTGGCTCTGGATGTCAGGGCAGCAAGTTCCACCTGTGGAGCTGCTCCCACCTTTACCCTGTTTCTCTTGGGTGAGCTTCAAAGAAGATCNAAGGGGGCATTTCCAAAGGGATCTGCTAGAGAGCTGCCAGCCTCCCTTCTGCAGCCAAGAGTTACACAAGGAAGCGACCACGTGCAGGGAGCTGGCTCTGGATGTCAGGGCAGCAAGTTCCACCTGTGGAGCTGCTCCCACCTTTACCCTGTTTCTCTTGGGTGAGCTTCAAAGAAGATCATAGAATCATAGAATCATAGAATCATTACGGATCGGAAGGGACCTCGAAAGATCATCTAGTCCAATCCGCCTGCAACAGCAGGATCACCTAAACCAAGTCACACAGGAACCTGTCCAGTCGGGTCTTGAACATCTCCAGAGAAGGAGACTCCACAACCCCCCTGGGCAGCCTGTTCCAGTGCTCCGTCACCCTCACTGTGAAGAAGTTCCTTCTCAGGTTGATGCGGAACCTCCTATGTTCCAGCTTACAACCATTGCCCCTTGTCCTATCACTACATGACACCGAGAACAGCCCAGTGCCATCCTCCTGACACCCACCCCTCAAATATTTGTAGACATTAATGAGGTCGCCCCTCAGTCTCCTCTTATCCAAGCTAAAGAGACCCAGCTCCCTCAACCTCTCCTCATAAGGGAGGTGTTC